>BRDA01003382.1:42332-65861 GCA_036984385.1 Crenuchus spilurus
TCCGCTCGGATTACTGTTAGTATATGAATATATAGTAACGCACCGCTTTTAATGACCAGTAACGTCAACGGCGTTGTAACGACAGGAAAAGTAATTAATTATTTTATCCCGTTACTGACAACATGACGTCGTTACGTAACGCCGTTATTTTTAACGCCGTTATTCCCAACACTGGTTAAATGTGGAGGTCAAATTCTGTTGTGTGCAAAACACATTGGCAAAAAAAATTGAATGTAGTCTAATGACTGAATTTTTTTTTCAGGGAGCTTATGATAGTAGTACAATTGTACTTTTTAAATGTATTAGTCCCATGGTTATTACTCACAAGTTATATAATTAAGACTTAAATCTATGACAGCAGTAAAATTACCTGTGCTGTACTGACAGAAGGGCAGAATATAACTTGTTGTGCGGTATTTTGACTGAGCTTTACAATGAGCTTCATTTTTCTACCCAAGATAGCGTTGTTTAACATTAAGCAATTGCGGTTGTTGCATTTATTGATTATTGAACTGACAGTTTTGATAGAACAGTGCAACTCTTATTGACATTGTTTAACATTCAGCTAGTTTTTGTTAGCTGATATGCTGTATGCCACCATAATCTCCTCCCATCTTGTCTGTGACATAATGCCTCACTGCAGTATATGTGTACATTAACTTTTTATAAAACTTTTTTTTTTATTAAATATTTAATGAAGCCACTAAAGTCAGTGGAATTTCCAATATGTTGTTTTAATTTTTTAACACAATTTTTTCCTCCTGTCGTTTCCTTTTAGTAACCTGGCTAGATTGTTGTGCTAGTGATTATACACAAACTGACCATTCTTTAGTCCCAAAGACTTGAAGACCATCTGATCTTCATTATGCCATTACTTTGTAGCTTCTCACAATCCTCCCACAGTTTAAATGAAAGGATTCAGACTGATATCCCTTCATTATTACAAGTGTCAGTGGTGTTTTATATCACCATATTGTCACTGTTGGAACAAAACCTCTCCAAAAACAAAAAAATCTCCAAATTGTATTCTTTACACTTATCCAGAGTGACTTACAAAAGGGCTTTGCTGTTTACCAAAGAAGGATCCCTAACTCGTTAGTGTAGTATTGAGTCCAGAAGATACCTCAAGCTTAGATGCTGCTAAATACAAAAGTCAGTATGGATGCCTAGATACACAATACTCAACATACACTGAATGACAATAAAGACATATAGTATAGTCGCAAGCCTTTAGTGAGTACAGGAGAAGAACTCTTGGAAGAAATGGGTTGTTGTTTGAAGACAGCATGTGACTCTGCCATTTAGACAGGCAGGGGTAGAATTGCAGATTGATTTCATACTGTGTGAAGTGAAAATGTGCCTCAGTAATCCTGAGCATTTGTATTTCAACTGAAGCTATTTAAAGTCAACTCTGATTCAAGTATGTATCTGTAAACGGTTTCAGTCCAGTGGCACAGTCATACACAGCAGACATGTTCCTGTCTGACTTGCCTACGTGGAGGAATCTAGAAAAGGGGGAGGGGTGAAATGATTGATCCAGTTACTGTTGCTAAGAGACCAGCTGTGGTATGCACACTGGCAGTATTTATTTCTGCTCGTATAACTGTTACTATATGCAGATTATTTGTGTGCAGTGCTTCAGCTGTAGCAGATAATCAAGCTACAGTGAGACATTTACAGTCTGTTGTGACTGATTTATTTCTGGCAATTTGTTAGTCTGTCTATCCTATACCACAGATCCCCAAAAACATGACCCATAGGCTAGAATTACACACGATTGGCAGGTGGAGCACAAGCAAGTTAAATATCCCAAAAAATCTTTCAACTGCACAAACAGCATGTATTTTTACTCCTGATTTTACTTGTATTTACTGTACTGTTATGTGTATCAGTGTATCAGATCTGCATACAGACATTCTGAGTCTCTAACATATTGATAGTGGCTCCATGATCCCTGCAAATTACATACAATCTCTCAGAACGTACAGCAAACAGCAAGCTGCATCCTGAACTTATCGACCAGTCAGTCAGTGGTGTGTATAAATGCAGGAGTGTCATTCCTTTGCAGACTAAACTCCTTTATTTCAGTTTTCCCAAGACCCTCCTGCTTTTGGATGAAACCTCCATTATTTCTTTATGCATAAATCTGATTTACATATTTTCCTTCTTGATCTATGAGAATCATGTAGCTAAAAGAATGTAAGTCTGTCACAATTGTTTTTAGGTGTCATAGACCTTCATTACATTATTGTAGCTCAAACACAAAAAGGCTTGTCTGTGTAACTGCAACAATGCTCCTTTTCTGAGAACGATTGCTTTTACGTAGCTTGTGAAAATGGATGAAACGAAGAAATGGAGTGACCATGTGGTGTTTCCAATATCCAAGTCAAAGAAATGTCTAAGCATAGTTATTGTCATTATTAGATGTACCTGTTGATGAGAGATAATACTGTGGCATACGTGTCTGCCTAGACATCCCTAGACAAATGCAGATGCAGTCTTGGGGTTATTAACCCTGCTATTATGTCACATACTTTATGTTGGTCTGTTGGCTACTTAAATAGCCTTGTAAACCCTCTTACCCACCTTACACAATTATAGATAAATTTGCAGATCACCATAAAATCCCATTGATTGACCTAAAGTTAGAAATAGAGATTTTTTGGTGTTTTAATTGCTTTTTATTATCTGTAAGTGCATATTTTTATCTATAACATTTGAAATTAAAAACACTTTCTGTTATCAATAATAGTAACATGTATTACGTTTGGGCTCAATTTGAGTCCTTTTATCCAAGTACATCCTTTTTGATTGATGATGTTATGAAGAGAACAGACGCTGATTTTATGTCTTGTACATGAGTGACAAGAGTATCTGGTGGGGCCTGGAACTATTTTGATGACATTAGCAGCACTAAGCCTAACCTGTGGTGGGGAGATATTCAGATAGACCATAATAACTTTACATTTTGGAAGGTGGTGTGTTTGCTGGTTGTTGAGAGACAAAAGGAGGGTCAACACTGATGGTCTCATTCCCATCAGAGGAGGATGCCTCATAATCAGGGTCCTCCTCTACATCATCTTCTGTCTCAGACACTGTCTCCTCTGTAAAATGTCGATATTTTTAATATGTTTTATACAGCTGAAACAGCCTGAGGTCAGATTGACCCCAAAGAACACCAATGTGTACAGGACACTGAAATCATGTCATGTTAATTTTATGTTTACCCAGTACTCATCTTTAAATTAGGAAATTTCATTAAATATGAAGCAAAAAATGACGTCAATCATTTATTTTAAGACGTTAAACATAGGGTGTAAAGGGTATAAAGAATAGGGTGAAATTGACCCCAGTGATAATAGGAGTGTTAAAAACAGCCGGTGAGAGCTTTAAGATTATGTCTCAAGTCCTGATTTGCTGACTTTGATTTCAGTGGCCTTGAAGTAAACTCATCCTCTATCCCCCCCCTCCCCCCTCCCCCCCCCACACACACACAGACACAAATACAGTAAACCTAGATCTATTAGTACTACAATCTATATTCTATGGTACTGTAATATTTTAATAATTTACATTATATTAATTGCAATACTGTAGTTCAGTAAACTCTGTAGTACAGTATATTTTCTATAGCACTTGGCAATAATATATCATTTATATAACATCCTGTAGTAAAGTATAGTCATATTTATAATGGTATTTCCTGATTTGTATGTTTTGTCAAAAATAATCAAGTCAAAGTTTGTGGATATAACTGAGTGCCAAAATGGACGCTCTGCTTCTTCTACCCAGAATGCTAGAGCTGGAGGAAGTTGTGTGTGCTTACGCCATGAGCAGCCCACCTCTGAGCAATGAGAGAGAGAGAGAGACACAGTGATAGAGAGAGAGGCAGGCAGAAGCAGACAGCACAGACGGCAGCAGAGGCAGCACCCGGGCGACATCGCTCTCCCAAGAAATACAAGAAAATCATCGAAAAGCACTATGTCGACGCATTCAGACGAAAAGGCCAGGCTTCTCTTTCAGATCTTGGTAAGATTTCCTTACGGACCCGGCCGTGAGATTGCGAACAGGCGCGTTTTAAAAAACAGCTTCCAATATGGTGGAAAACGGAGACGGTTGGAAGGGCTGCTGTGAAAATGGCCATGATGGGGCCACCGCCAAGCAACGAAGACGGTTTTCACTCGATAAAACTGAACAATCTCGACACGATTATGGTGTGAAGTTTTAAAGAAAAGTGTAGTTGTAATTTTGTGAAAAGGTGAGGGCTTTAGAATGCGAGAACGACGACAGAAAAGCTGAGTTTAACCGACTACGCATTTAAATTGTTCTTTGTCCTTGAGAGGACAGATGTCCTTGTCAGAACTGTAAACGGAAAAATCCAGTCAACTTTAACAAATTACCGTTAAACATACAAATGGCTGTGCGCCATTTGTAATCTGAACATTTACTGTGATATTCTGATGTTTTCTAACTTTATCATAGGGAAGAAAGTGTTAGAATTGTTTTTTATGTATTTATTTTGTATTATTTGATGTTAAATTGCTTTTTTCTCCTTCAGTGTCATTTATTTTTGTCTGAATAAGTAAAACTCTGTGAACCTGTGATTTCCTAAGTAAAATTTAAAAACAGTTTGTATTTTTTTCTGTTCAAATACCTACTGTTTTTCTGCATAAAATTCAATTTGATCTATTTTTCAGCTTTTGATGTGTTTTATTATTTTCGTGTGAGAATGTACAAAGTTGTATAGTTATATTTGTGGTGCTTTTAAAATGTATGCTGTATTTCAATGTTAAATAATAGGGTGTTGGCTTTTAACCCTTTGTGGTACAGAAAAGTTCTATAATTCTTCTGTTATTTAAAAAAATACTTTGGACTTTATTTTTCTTTGACTTGGTACTAGTTGTTTTTCAAATCATTTTACTTGATTTTTGTAGTCCAGAGAGTGCCCAAAATAATTAAAATGGTATTAAATATTAATATACACATATTCAACCCGTCAAGTTCAAGTGTTTTCAACATCCAAACCAGGAAATTGTATAAAAAACATTTGAACAGTCTCTAGATATGTATATTAAGTTCCTAAATATGTATTTAAATTTTACAACCTGGGGGTAGCATTCTTAAAAGAATTGTGCATAAATATGTTACATGGAAACTACAGTCTTGAATTTGTAAACAGTATCAGTATATAAATAGATGCAAATACAAATTTAAGTGATTTGAAAAATAGTTGCCCTTATGTTGGTGATTGTGCCTTCATTCAACTGACTAAAATTTAAAACACATTTTCTTGAAATTGGAATCTTAAACCTTCACCAAAATACTTTTAATGTTTTGATTAATTCAGATTTTATTAACAAAGATTTGCCAGTAATGTTTATAATGTGAGTTTACATGTAATTCAGTATCCCTTTTTCAAAAATACTTTTGTAGCTAATAATTATATAAACTGAATATTTCAATATCTTCTTCACAGGCATGGATACAACTGGACAAGACGTGATGGAAAGATGTTCAACTCCACATGTTGACGTAAGTGGTTTTACACGTCACTTGTGTAGGTTGTAGCTGTTTCTTTGCAGTAACCACTAGGGTGTGCTGTAAATAACACAATCTTCAATTTTATGTTCTAGTCATCAATATTTGGTTTTGTGTTTCAGGAATCCTAGTTTGCGTTAACTGCAAAGATGGAAGGAGAGAACAAGGCGAAGAATTTCTGTAAGTATTTACAGGAACCAAGATAAAGCAAAAGAAACCCAAGTAGTTGTCTGTACAACAGACTGTGTTTTATTGACTTGTAGTTGTGGCTAATAGGGCTGCGAATCTTTGGGAATCAAACAAATCGGTCCAGAATCGATTCTTGGGGTCACGAATCGATGTTTTTCCAATTCTTTCAAATACAAACGAAATACTTTACTTTACCATTGCAATCTCATGAGTCACGTCAAGCCCTTTCTTACCTGGGCTGGGTTGACGGTAAAATCCAAAGTGTTTCCAAATGGTTGCTTTCAAAGACCGCGGCTTGGCTTGCATGCCTGTACATAGCCAACGCTGCTTCCTTGTTTTGCCTAGCACTACGGTGGCTTAGAAGGCACATCCGCACCCGCAAAAAAATAGACTTTTTGAAAACAAGAATCGATTCTGTCAGTGTGAGAAATGCGTTTCGAGCTCGAAGCATTTTCTGCGCCCCTAGTGGCTAATGTTAATTCCTTTAGTGTAAGCATTTATAATTTATGTGAAGGTATGAAAAAGTACAATAGTGATAGCTATCATTTAAGACCTAGCATTACACACATTAAAATAGCAGAGATCACAAACAACTGTAAACATTCTTGATAAATACTACGTCTTGATTCCTTGAGACTGGAATTTGCTATTTGGTTTTTGTACTACGCAAGCTAGCTCCAAGCTGTCGTCTGTGTTAGCACATGCAATGGTTGGGATCAACTTGAAAGCGGCAACTAGATGTAATCTCATAACTTCTAAATATTTGCTCTTTGGTTATCAAGGTGTCACATTTATACAAATGTTAAGTTTTCTTGCATGATGATGTTATTAATAGTTAAAAATATTTAGGTTTATGCAACATTGCAGCTTTGCTGGAATTTTAAGCATAAAATGTTGTATTTTGAAAATATAGGATGATGATGATGTAGAATTTTTAAGTTGTCGGTGAATGTTCCCTGCAAGCTACTTTGTGAATGCATTTGGTGATTCAGAAATAGTTTTTGAATGATGGATTATCAAAAGTGCTAAATTCCACAGAAATGTTGATGTCTTAACTTAGCAGTCTGGTTCATTATCAAATTGTAATTTATTTTTCTGAGAAGATGGAGAAGGGATTTGCGGGTAATCATCGAATGCAGATGCCACAACACGTACACCTCCAAAATCTGTTATGCATTCTGTGAATTGGCAGATTAATAGTGCATCAAATTAATGCTAATTAGCTATCAGGTAATGTTGGGGGCGGGACAAGACTCAGAGCCAAAGGAACATTCTGTGCATTTGAATTTGGACACCAATAACTTATGTTCATGTTGGCACCTCGTGAAAGTTCGCAAACACCACCCACATGTTCACGACGACCATTATGCACATATCAGGGTTAGGCCACGTACACATGGGCATGTGTTTTTTTTTTTTGTTTGTTTTTTTTTGTTTTTTTTTTGTTTGTTTTGTTTTTTCCCCCCCTCTGTAAAAACTGCGTTGGTATGCATTGCCATTGTGATTTTTTTTTTTTTTTTTTTTTTTAACTACTGAAGTCACACTCACTTAATCTCGATTTGACTGATGCACTGTTTTCACCATCAAAATTTAAACAATGATATTTTTTTAATGGACATGGAGTGTAATTCACACATTTCCTTGCATTAATATCTGTTTATAGATTCTCATTCAAGTCAATTTCAAGTTGAATTTGGGCCAACAGCCTTAAGGCCATTTAAAGCCATTTAAGGTGCAGTACTGTATGTTGCCATGACGTAGACACCACTCCTCAATACAATTTTTTTCAAACATTGTCATATATTATGCAACATAAATGACTCCAAAGATGAAGTGGCCATGTTGTCATGTTACTTCAGTTGTTTGCTAACCTAGCCATTCTCTAATTTAACTGTTTTGGACAAATCCATACCAAATTTATATAATTTTACCATTTTAAAATATTTAGTTTACATTTTCAATAATGGAAGAATTGCTTAGGAGTTGGGTAACCTTAGTTCTGTATTTTAAGAGTGAGTCTTGAACTTGGTTCTACTCGTTTGAACACAATAATCTTGAATAACTGTTTCACCTGGTCAAATAGTGTTGACAGGACGTTGGTGAAAAATAATTTGCATCTGTACAAATAATTGTGATTTTGCTGTAAATTTTTTCCTTTGAAATTTCAAGTGTTGGCACACTTGCATGGAAGCTTACATAGTATTTTGCAGTTTACGTTTAAAAGCATCTTTGTGGTCATTGATGGATTGCTAAATTTCACATTAGGTAGCCAGTTTAAATTAGGTACTGAAATTTCTGACTTTGATGAAGTTTAACTAATTTATAGGTATATTACCATGGTAGATTGGTCAGTTCATAAATGCCACACAAAGAGGAAGGCACTTTCCCAGTAGTGTGAAATTTGCACAATTTTAGGACCTTCTCAGTATTTCACTAATCAAATAAACAAGTGCAGTGGAACCTTGACTTACAAGATTAATTTGTTCTGTGATCAGGCTCGTAACTCAACTTGCTCATATGTCAAATAAAATTTTCCCAGTAAAATTAATTGGAAAAACTATTAAACCATTCCAGCCCCCCAAAAACCACACCAATTTGTTGTTACATGTTTTTTCAATAAGAAAAATTTACTTAAATAACATGTATAAAAATAATAATACATAATAAAAGAAAATGTAAATAAATAAACTGGTTTATTTCTTTCTCCCTTTCAAAATGTTTTGAAAATGAGTGAGACAGGTGTTACAAAGTGCCAACGCGCAACCTCTTATCAACACTGACCTTGGAGCTCACTGGGCTACCTAGTGGCGGTTGGTGTAAGCTTGTTCGCTTATAACACAGATCTCAGCTTGCAGAGTGATGGCTCATCATGGAAAATTAATGTTTTTTCACTCATAAGTCAAGGTTTCACTGTAGTTTGAATTTGCTTTAATATTATTCTCGTGCACCCAGCAAAACCTGCAATTTCATAAGTGATTTTTTTCACATTCCAAAATGTTTCACTAATAAAGGCTTCTAATTTGAAAATAACCGTAACTTTAACACTGTCCGCAGATTTGAGTCACTTTCATATGGGGTCCTAGATTGGATACGTATTGGATGTTAACATGCGACTTGAATATGACTGGTCAGATCTGATCTCATGTCTTTTTGCTTGTTTAGTCTCTTAATACTCAAGTTGCTGTAAAAACAGCAAAAGCAGAAAACCATCACAAATCAGCTACTAACACATTCTTTTTACCAGTTTTACTAAAACAGTGGTCTCTCAAATACGGGGTTGCCAGATTCCCCAAACAGAAAACAGAAAGTCACACTACACAAATGGAAACTAACCTAAAAATCTGATGTGACCCATACATTTCAATGAATTTTAAAACTTAAGTCTTAAAATATTTTTTTCCTCATTCAACTTCTATTACAAAAACCCTTCAAACCGCCCACTCTGAAGCTTTAGCATCAGTTGTATTTTTGCAAACCTGGCAACCCTGCACAAATGTGACACTTTTTGTTGTTGATGACGAAGGCAACGTGTATACACATCAATGTGTGCATTTCAGGGACAGATTAATTCACATTACACAGATACAGGTTATATATATATATATATATATATATATAATATTTTAGTGTGTATGAATGTGAACAGTCAAGATTAACTGAGCAATGTCAATGTGAACATAGCAAAATACAAATCAAGTTTTATAGCAAAATACACCAACCTTGTCATTTGAATTGTTCAGCAACCACTTTTGTAATTAAAATTTATTTAATTTGTGCACACTGCAATTGGCAAACAAGATTAACATGACATTTTCATGATTTTAAATCATATTAGCATTTTTCAGGATCTTCTCACATGATCTTAAATGATGGTCAAAATCAGACCTAAGTTTATACTATGTAGAGTAATTATTTTTTAGTGCATGCTAATTACTAACCTGACCTAGACATTGCTTGCATACTGATGATTGATTAATCAATAATTTTAGGAGAGGACACACAAAATGGATTTTTTTAAAAGAAATTAAGTCTTTCAGTTCCATAAAACATTGCCATTCATGATACCAAGCAGTATTTTTATGCCGTTTTTGTGCTTTACCCGTAGTATCCGAATATGACAGTTCATTATAAAGTAATTTGCTAGGTACCTCTTGGCTTTTTTTTTTTTTTTTCTCCCCAATATTTTCTGTAATGTTCTTTTGGTGTGCAATTAAGAGAAGGCATTAGATCAAAACAGTCTCACAGCCAAGCATTAAAAAATGTTACCAAATACTATTTTTTTGGAAACCCATAGACAATTTTTGAAGTAGTGACTCATTTACAAAAAAAAGTGTATTCTGAGTTCATGCATTTGCCTGTACCCCTAAAAAGCAGGGTTGTGTAAGTCACTAGTAATAGCTAGTTTGTTGCTAATTCTTGTAGTATTACCAATTTTCCTTGATTCAGAATACTAAACTACATATGGACATTGCAAATGCACTGCCATATTCTTGCTTTGCAGTGCTACTTCGTAGTCTGTGTTGCTAGCTAGCATTGAAAGCTATACTGATTACTTTTCCTTCAGAGTAAGTTTTTTTTTCTTTTTTCTTTTTTCTTCTAGGAGAAGAGGTCTGCCTCAGGATGTGATCATGATTGAACTAAGAAAAGAAGGCAGCTTGGTAAGTCCACACATTTTTATCCTTGTCTTCATGGCATGTTATATTACATCATATGTCTGTCATTGTACCATAAAGATGGGCTGTTATAAATGAAATTGTCCCTACCCTATTTGGGAAGGGGATTGTTTAAGTTTAAAGGCTAATGTTAACTGAAACGTTTGTTTTAGGATTACGATTATTCCAAGGTTATTGTTGCATCTTATTTAAAAATAAAGAAAAGCAAAAAAAAAAACACTATTGGAGACAGCTTGAAACTGGAAGGGATGACATTTCACCATTTAAAATGAATAGAAGTTTCTGTTTCTTGAGCTTCAAAGAATGCTCACCTGGTGTAGCCTTTACAATGATTTTTTTATATGTAGTATTATGACTACATACACTTTCATTATTGAGGCTATACTTTTTTGTACTTGCTGTGCTACTGTCTTCTTGGGGCAGTGCCCTACCTCCTTCAAATGGATCTTATTCCCCATGGAACCCCAAACCTTGTTCAAGTTGATGACGTGTCTTTACGTGGAACTTGTTCTGCTTTCAGTTGGTATTTTACACATCTTGATGCTGAACTGGCCTGACTTTCATTTAATTGGCAATATTTGTTCTTATGGGTTAATGACACTTGGATCTTTTACATTTAATACAGCACAGGCTTAAAATTTCACTGACTTTTGTGTAAGGAAATTGCATTCACTTTTTATGTATTGTGGTTTCTGGGCTTCTTTATTGATTGCCTTAGTTGTATGCGTATAGTATTCTATACTTGTACAAATTACTATTATATCATTAGATTATTTTTTTTGCTAGAAATGAAATTCATTTACATGTTTACGTTGTAACTATAACAGTGTTACTACATGTTAACATCCATCCCAGGATTCAGTTGCATTCATGGGATGAAAACATTTTGCCATCCCGTATAGTGTTGGTTTATTAATTATCTCAATTTTACTATTTTGTAGATCAATATAGATTTAAATGGCCACTTAATTGATAGTGATAGCAGACTGTAATATGTGGGTCCTGCTTCAAACAAACCAACAAACGTATTCATCCAACGAGTTCTTTGGGGTTCACAGCATAGGTTACAGTTATGTTAAGGATGTTATTGTGTAAAATTGCACTTGTTTCTCATTGCACAATAATGTAAACTATGTTAATGTTAAGCTCAAGAATTGCATGTAAATTGAATTATTTACTTGAATACAGTTACTCTATAATGAACAATGATTTTAATTATTAGGTTCAAGCTGATACCGCATTGTTTTATAGTTATTTTTCTAGCTGTGGAGCAAATTTGTTTAATTTATATATCTCTGAGGATATACATTGGTCAAGCTATTTCACAACTTTATTGTGTAAAATATTGCCTTTAACGTTAACTGTAAAGACCAGAGTTGATTTTTACCCATAAGCCTTTTCTCTAAGTTTGTACTAGCAAGTATTAATGCACATGGCATAATGTAATGATTGCTAGTATTCTTTTCTTCTATTGTAGTGTATGTCAGTCTTTTAGAGTTATGCATAAAGCCATGCTTGCTTACTTGACAATCTATAGGTGTTGGAATATGAGCCCTTAATCAGCTGTTAAGATGATTAATCAAGGCAAAGTTGGAGACACTTAGCCTAATTGAGTTAAGTAGCTACATTAAACAGTATACAATGACAGACATATGATGTGCGAAATGTCTTAAAATGTGCAAGGTTTTGTGTTGCTAATGTAATGGATTAGTTGTCTCAGAACAACCATGTTTCCAAGCTGTTTTGAGTGCTTTAGTCATAGATCAACAAGTGTAACTCAGATTTTTGTGGGTCGCCATTGTTATTGTATAGTCATTGACTATATTTAATAATGTTACTACATTGGAACAAGACGCATTGATCATAGGCTTTATTTTAATGAAAGCAAGGGAGCTGTGTTATACTTTTATAGTGTTATTCGATGTCACAATTGTGTGTATGCTTCTTTGTCTTAAACTAAGCATTTTTTTGCTGCTGTCACACGAGATGATTAAGGCTAACATTTTTCAGCTGGTTGTTTGCATACTCCAAGCACTCTTGATGAAGCTAGCTAGCTAGCTGGCCTATAGTTGCACAATTTGGAATTAATTTTAATGTGTTTTGTATTAAGTAGATCTAATACCTATAATAGATTAGATGTTTTATGTTGGCAAGTGCACTTGGGGTTTACATGTTTTCCCTTTTCCTTTTTGATTTCATTAAGACCCCCTACTGGACAATCAAGTGGAGACTACAACTTTATCTGGAAGATGGCGACTCTTTTTTTGCTTTTGGATTTTTAAGACAGAACTTTTATGTATTTTTGCCTGCTTTGGTGCACTTGTTTTGTTTGTAAATTTCCATTGTTTAATGGTGTTTTGTTTAAAATATTTACTATTTTGTCTTTGTTTCAGCCAAAATGTACATGTGGTGATCTAAATTTAAGTATTCCACATTCCTATTAATTAAAAATAAAATTTAGTTTTTGAACAATTACGACTTTCTCTCATTGGATGGGAAGATGTTTCGATATACTGAGCTACACTTTTTTTTTTTTTTTCAGAACTCAATGTCTTAACAGCTTTCAGTTTCTTTTTTGAATGGTTTAATGAATTACACTGGTCTGGAGGATGATCACCATCCAGTTACAAACAGTTGGGCTCGTTGAGATATCCGTGTTTAAAGTTAAAGACGATTCTTTTAGGAGTTACGTTTAACATTAAAAGCTAACATTGTTATATGGCTATGTGAACTAAATTATCTGAACTATCGTTCAGTTACGAAATGTCAAGATTATACAGTGCACACTAGCCTCTGTTATCCAGAGCGTTAAAAAAATTTTTTAAAGGCATTAATAATATTTTGTAATACAGGTTCAGCCACAATTTTTGGCATTATTTTCTTCGAAATGCCCTTAATATGCCAACAAAATACCCCTTTCTAGCTTGTGCTAATCCAAAAGAACAAGTGGGCTTAAAGTTGAAAAATATCCCCTGCCTTAAAAATTTATAAACTCAAATTCAGTCATATGTAGAGTTAGATGTGCTCTAAAATGGTGTCCCATACAGTCCAAGACTCTAAAATGGCTCCTGATATTGCATTTCCTGTCTGAGCAGGAAGTGATGCCTTACAGAAATAATTTATTTTATACCCTTAAAAATAATAGACTCAATATCTAAAACCTTAGTGTGTGTTCTGGCTTCCATACTATTCCTGTAGGCTGAGCTGAAATGTTTAAATCATCCTGTATAAAGAAGTAGTTTTAGTTTAAAGTAAAAGGGGTGGGTCTTTAGTGCATCACCTGAGTGCGGGGTAAATGGAGAGAACGTCAATCAGAGCTGAAGCTCTCAGAGCTGGGAAGGAGCTTTAGATGGCGGATGAGCCTTGGGAAGGGGAACGCGCTGAGCCTCGCCGGGCTCTATAGCACTTCTCTCTCAACTTTTACCAACTTTAACTGTCGCGTTAGGGGCTTTATTTATGCGTATTAGGTTAGCGTATTTCGTATGGATATGTAGAAACGTTTGAGCGTCGTTTTTGTGGCTTTGTTTCGTCGAAAAAGCGTAGAGGAGACTGTCGTTGTTTTCTCTGCCTTGCACTGGCAGCCATGGCGGTCCTCCATTTTTAGTGCGCCGTGCAAGGCGCTTTAGATCCTCCGCTCTCCATTCAAAAGGCCGTCACTGGATTTGTTTCTTTATTTTCCTAATTTAAAAAAAATACGCTTTGTTTTTTCATCCGAAGTTGTAGAAAATCTATTTTTGTCCTTTTTTTTGCCGGAGTAATAAATCGACATTTTTCGGCCGTGGACGTGCTGCTACGTTTACCTACGTGTCTATGGAATAGGTATGTTTACGTTATGTATGCTGTGTGGTCGATTGTATTTTAATTTTCTGATCTTTTAATCGTCCTTTGTCTGATGACGCAGTAAGAATTGATGCATGTGGCTGAACTGAATCTATGAAAGTATGAGACGGTGTTTTGACATCGATCACTATTGAGCAGCTTTACGTTAATTCTACACTGTTTAGATCTTAATATGTATTGTTAAAATGTGTTTATGTGAAATATGCGAGTCGAAGCTGTTATTCTGCTGTGTCGCAACGGGAGGACTTTTGCTGTCCTTAAAGCTAAAGAAAGCAGATGGGACTTGTATGATGGTTCATCCCACTTTCAACTTTTGACAGTTAATACCTGGACTAACGGTGATCACTAGCTAAACCTCAAAGACAAAACCATGATGAAGAATAAGAACAAAAAACAAGGAGACGACGGCTCCACTCAAAGCAATGCTTCAAGGTACGATATCATTTTTCTCTTTCCTCCCACATCTGTCTTGATTGTTTACATTGACAGGCATGGTTGATCACCTGTTAACAGATTTCAACCACAGTTTTAATGAAATGAACTGTTTTTAGATCATTGACCTTGGGATAGTTGAATAGCCACACCCTAGTTTTACTCGCATTTCTGAAACTGAATAACAGCTATTAGGCCTGTCTAAAGGATCTGGACCCCCAGTATACCACCTTCAAAGCACCAAGATTTTTTTTTTAATGGAACACTGCATCAATTCTCATATTTTAATATTTCCTTGCAAGTTAAAATGACCTTGCTGATTAGTTTGTACTGCATTGCACCATTTTTACATGTAACATTTATGCTAATAAAACAAATTTGCTGTCATGTAAGAGAGTGTGTTTAATATTCAATTCTGTGTAGTAAAGTAATGAGAGATATTGAGCATAAGGCCTGTTCAGTATTAAACTGGGTCTGTGGCACATTTTAATTAATATGCTAAAATGAATTTCACAGTTTCAGATTAAATATTAATTTCACATTTATGGATTTATGAATAATGTATTTTTTTCTGTAAAATAGCCTAATGTTAGTTCTGATGCTTATTACTTGTCATGGGGGGTGGGGTGGAAAGCAATATTCTTTTTATGGACAGAATAAGTATGTTTTGTTTATCCAGTTTGTTGGGCCTGGCAGATATGGGTTTTACTTTAATAAGTTTACTTTATATTTTATTTTTGTTATCCTTTAAGATACTCATGGCTCTGAACTTTTCCCCCATTAAAGAATGTTTTATAATTTTCAGCATTTTTCCACAAAACATTTTTAATGATTCCTGTTTTTGATGGAAAACTTAAATTGGGGTTGGCGGAATCCACCTGTGCACATTGACTCAAGTTTTGTCTTTAATATACTGATGTGCTGTCCTTTCCTGCCTTTCATACAGCAATTGACCTGCACTTAGACCCCAACCTCCTTAGGTGTCTGCTTCAATATATAGTTGCTCCAGTAATAAAACCTCACACATCTGAAATAACTATAGGAAAAAGATTGTTCAATTGAAAATCTTTGCTACATTAATACCTTAATATTAACAATCCGGTGGTTAGGGATCTGTTCTTGTGACTGGAAGGTTGCCAGTTTGATTCCTGAGTGGGTCACATTTTAAATACCCTTGAGCAAGGCATCTAATCCCCAACTGCTCTCTGGGTTCAGTGCGGTGGATAGGGCCGCCCAGCACTTCAGGCACATGTCACAGCCTAGTGTGTTGACTGCACAGATGAATTAAATGTGGTCGTCAAATTCCATTCTGTGCAATGACATTGGCAAAATTATTAATCTTTAAAAAAAATATTGTACCTTTTTCTATTCATCAAGGAAATGTTTACACAATGTGTAAAGCAGTTGGCATTTTCAAATGGATTAAATAAGAAAAATAAAATAAAACGTTACAAGTTATTGATACAGCAGTGACATGCGGACACCTTATATTTTCATTGTACAATATAAACTAGACATTGTCGTAACAGTGCTTATAAGAACATTTTTTTAATACTAACTGGAGCAAGTTTTCAACACCCTTGCTATTGTTTTAGTTACAATTCATTTGCCTAATTAAATGGGTACAAATAAGTTTTTTTTTTATTATTATTTATTTTAGCATGTATTTTGCTCTGTAAGGGATGGAAATGGTACATGGTCCTTTTTTACATAAAAGAATCATCTTGTGTAATCACACCTGTTGTGGAATATTCAGTATGTCATTCATAAATTCAATAAACAATTACAGGTAAAATTGTGAAGAGTGGTTTGTGAAGTATGGTCAAGACATGAAATCATGTTTGATATGGCACTCACGGTACTTAACTTTTTTTAAATGAACTTTCAAAATTGTCAATACATTTACCAGATGCTGTTTGAGTTCTCTTAGTTGTAATTTCTTAAATATAAAGACTTGTTGAAACATTGAAGGAAGCTAACTGACCTTGTTGAATGTTTTATGACTAGATACCTTTTTTTCTTCTACTTGAGAGAAAGAATGCATCTCTCATCTTTACATATATATATATATATATATATATATATATATATATATATATGCAATATAATCTTGCTAAAATAATGTTGTCGTTTCTGTCATTTAAATTGTGAAAACACATTGTGATACCCTGCTGATACCTTAATACTTTTATCACTCTGCCACTTACAACAAAGCTCTTACTGAAGATGAACAATTTATACATACTTAAAGGTTTTTGTCAGTCTGTCATGTGTTATGTACAACTTAATACAGTTGATTCAGCTCATGTTATTGTAAAATGACTTCTAACTAAGGTAAGAGCACTAGAATGGTATCTTGTCCTTCAGGAAGGTGACTGGACTGTTGAGGTTTTGGCAGCCATTTTCTTAACATATTTTACAGCAAATGTACAGCAGGTTCTGACATTTTTAAATTCTGCACTTGCTTTATTTGACTTGTATTTGATGTTAGAGTCATACAAGAAAAGTAAAGTAGTGAAAGTGTATGTATAGTGTATGAGCTCTTTCATTAAATGGCTGAAAGTCCACTTGAAAGTCACAAAATGGCTCTTGCTTTGTGCTGCAGAGCTTGTATGAGTTAGACAGCATTACATAAAAGGTGCATGGAACTACAGGAAGGGAAAGCAGGAAGTGCTCTAGAGGTCAGAAGTTGCTTTGCTGAATTTTGATTGGTTCTTTCTCCAGCTAGCAACATGGGAGCCAATCGTGTTTTAGCTGACGGGTTAGCTCCACCTGCATGTGACATCAGCAACCTTATATGGACAGGCTGGGCAGTCTGGCTGGTGTGCTTTGTCAGCAGCTGCATCGCCTGGCTCTGTCGCCCTGAACACGTTCACACAATAAGCACCGATATCTTCACACGTACAGAACGTATAAAGATTCATTTAAAGCAAAGTATGTTTGAAGAATTGTTTGTTTGCTGTGGTAGCTCTTGGATAAAGGAAAGGACTGCTCAATATAGCATACATAAAACAAATTAGTCTTCACTGCACCGGTTATTTGCATTAGATGACATGAATGTTTTAATTATGCATTGTATGTGATTCTTCTGATATTTTCGTTGTTAGGTTCAGGATTTTAGGATCTAATGCTAGGCAAAGATGAGAACATCATAGCCCCTGCCTTTAAAGGGACAGTGCAGGGAATTTTAGACTTCTTATGAACAGAATACAGATATTTCCTTATTGTGGGAATAACACCAACTTTGTTTACACATAAAGCAAACATTCCCTACAAACATCTCGCCTCCTCATCTAACATAGACATGTTTTAATGAGACATTTGCATGAAACCTGAATAATGACAGTGAATTTAGATTTGTATTGGCCTATGTATTTAAAGAAATAACAGAAAATTAGATTTTTGAAATTTTATTTCAACTAATTTAAGCACATATAGATTAAAATTTTACCCAGTAAATATATGAAGAACAGACTTTTTATTTACAATGTCAGCCTGGCAAAAGGCAAGGCCTTTTGAGAGACAGAAGCAAATCTATATACAAACAAAACAACAAACAGAGAAAAAAATAACAGACAACTGAGAGAATGAAAATGACATAAGTGTTTGTATAACAATTGTATTTATCAGCTACAAAGATAATAAAATTCAACAGCCACCTTGGAAATAAAAGAGACAATGATAGACTGATTTGATAATGTTAACAAAGTTCCTGTCCAATCTTGAGTTGGTTCCGCATTTTATTCTGGGTTTTGTCCTGAATAAATGTTCAGGATGTACTCAAAATACAAATACACTAAATTAATGGTTCAGTTGGGATGGCCATTTATCATTCTTTGAAATAAAGGAAGCACACTCAATGATTAAAAAGTTTAAGATTTATTTAGTAAGGCTTTAAGATTTTAGTAAGCTTTCTCCTCACCTGTAGCTAATTAAACCCTCATTAATAGATAAGTGTCAACTCAAAGCAGAATGGTGGCAGATGTGTATAAAAATGAAGATTTAGATGTGCAGAGTAATGGACTGAGCAAGAAATAAATGTAAAATTACTAATGTGTAATGGGTTATATTTCCAAAGCAAAAATTACATCTTCATGCAGAAAACTTGAAAAAAATCCTATAAAAAGTTTTTTTAAAGGTTTAAAAGTGTTTTTAAACCTTTGATTGCTAGTATATACTTTCTGGTTAGTGGAAGGAGTGAAAGAATGATGTACATGCTTACCTGCTATGGATGGTTTGATGTACATTCTAAACTTACTCAAAGAGTACACATAACTTCAGCTGTTTGCCTTCCTTTAAAGTTCATTTGAATACTTAATCCTTAATTGAGAACAGTTCCTGACGATGCCAGTGATTCCGTTTCTGAATTCCAAAATATGCTAATGATGTATGGACAGGAAGAATGTGACTTTTGTGAAATTATAGTAATGAAACTTTTAGTAATGAAGTTTTTTTTTTTTTTAAGTCACAAGGCAGATCAAGTTAAATGAAGACACACTTTCAGGTTTATTCTTTTATCAGGAAGATTAATCTGGAGGTTTGTGATGATGCCTTTTTCAGAAACCGCATGCAATTGTTTCCCCATACTCGGAGTTAACCACATGCAAACTACACAGACATATGAAGCTTGGAAACGAGCATGATGGCGTTGACTGTTTTGTTTCTATTCAACAATACTCTGATATAACAATAGCTGTAAAAATAAAGTAGCTGAATTCAAATGCAGAGTTGTTTGATCTTCAGATAGTAAGTTGACAATGTAATACACATTGTTGATAACTTGCTATGTGAAGGTTACTAAGTTAAAACCTTTGAATGCAACATGCTCTCCATACATACATCCATTGTCCCATCCACTTAATCCTGATTAGTGTCATGGTTAGTCCCATAGGGTGCCAATCCATCGCTGGGTGCATGCAACATGGGCAGGTTTTTGTTTTATTATTTACTTTTATATAGCAGAATATCATTTTACAGTGCAAAGGAACTTGCCTGTGTATGCGGTGATAGGCTATGTCTGACAAAAGTGGTCTGAACAAAATTTAGAAGCAATAATAGAACTAAAACTATAGCTTTAAATGCTGTAATTATAAATGGCCAGTAATATGTAAATTGTTAAAGAAATAGTGGAAGTATATTTTCCTGGTAAATATATTCATTTTAAGTTCCTGTTTTAATTCTGCTTGGTTGATTCAGTACTTTGTTGTTGGTAATACCTTGTTCTTTTTATTTTAGAAAATATCCCAAAGAGATCAAATAAATATTCTTTTTTAAATTTCCACAAATGCCAGCTGTCTTTAGAAGTTCTGTTGTAGTTCTGCACAACAATTAAGTTATACTATTTTTTTTACACAACTCAGTGGGTTTTTAGTAGCTAAATCTACCTGAGGCTTTATTTAATTAATGTAACAATGCTTGAATGATTTAATGAATTTTGAGTTGTTGAAGAATGTAGATCAAGATGTGTCTTCTTTTTGGGGAGAATTTCTATATGCATTTACACATACAGTAGATATATATTTATTTAAAAGTTGATGCTTTGGATATCCACCAAAATATGCATAGTGTTTAAGTTTCATGGGTTCTGATTTCTCCAGCATG
The DNA here is from genome assembly GCA_036984385.1 of Crenuchus spilurus. Lineage (NCBI taxonomy): Eukaryota > Metazoa > Chordata > Actinopteri > Characiformes > Crenuchidae > Crenuchus > Crenuchus spilurus. The sequence continues at coordinate 62,606 of BRDA01003382.1, forward strand.
TTTCTTATTTGGGTCGTCTTGCTGAACATGCTCATCTCTGCTGTTGTAGCAACTCTGCATCGGAGGAGTCGAATCACTCCGGCTCAGACTCGGCCAGTCAGTCGGAGAGTGAGCAAGGCAGTGAGCGAGCACGCTCTCACCACTCTGAGTCCAACAGTTCATCTGAATCAGAGAGCCACTCCGAGTCTGAGAGCGAGTCCACCGGTTCCAAGACCCGCCAGACTGAACCAGAGGCCAAAGACAAACCAATCAAGAAGAAGGACAGCCTGGCAGATGTTAAGAAGGTAAAGGCAAGAGGTCATAGGCATTTGCTCTCAAAGGAACCCCCATTTCATGTTTAACATTTGGATATCACTAGAGATTGCCAAAGTAAAAATATGGTACTGAAGTTTTTTCTGAAGTGTTGTTTTTTACACAAAAGTGCCCAAAAGTGTTAAATTTAAAGGTATCCAAGACTGAGTACAGACATTTCTGTTTAAATAAATTGCCCAGCATGTAATCCAGTTACACCTCAGTAATGATGCTGTCTTAGTAATAAAACATGAAGTTGGTCAGTCTTCTTTTTAAGTTTTGATGATATCAGAAACATTGTGACATCCTTTATCAAGATAAAGATATATAATGTTGTATTGCTCGCTGTTGAGTAACGCAACAAATATTTGGAGTTCTGTACAGATACAGATGGAACATTAAAAGGGTGAAATAAATGAAATGTGCTGCATCTCACTGAGAGAAACTATTCAGATTCAGTATCTATTGTTCTCCATCAATTAGGACCTCCAGGCAACCTTGTCATTCTGCTTTTCTTTACAAATGCGTGTCCTTTTGGTTACAGAAACCCCTCATCACGAGGTCTTTCTTCTAAATGGGTACACATAGAACCTGTTCACCTTCTTGTTAGCATATGATTAGAAAACTAATCTGGTCAAACTCCCCACTGCTCCAAATATCCCCACTTCCAACGACTCTTTCACACCTTGCTCTCCAGCTGTTCTCTCTCTCTAAAAAAAGCCCCTACCTCTAGTGTTACCCCCCTCAATCCCTCCCATGTAACTAATTGCATTTAAACACCAAAGAATATGTGTTCTTTAGACTGGACTTAATGGTGACAGTCTCGAACATCTTTGAATAAACTCTGAAAGATTTCTAACATCACTCATCCTGCCCAAATATTTCTCATAAAGTGATTGTTTTAACCTATATTGTCATGTGAGTCGTCTTATTTTAGAGAAAGAGTCTGCAATTGAAAATACTGTGGCAGTACCAGTAGGCACAACAAAAGCATCTCTAGTATTGCATTAGTACTGATGTCCGTCTGTGTTACCGTCTGAAAAACAGGCCACATTTCCCACCAAGCTTAATTGAAAAGCCCTCTTCATTGCTTTTATTGTACACTTAGTGTTTCATTCACTACTTTTAGCTCCAATGATGCTCATGTTCCACTTGATGTTAAAGCAGCACAGTGACATTCTATCACTCTCTTTGACCTTTTAGCACTTTTGTGTTCAATGCACAGCATCAAGTTCTCCATTAGAGCTTTAAGAAGAACTAGGTTGTTGCCTTGTCTTTTATTTGCTATGCTACTGAGACTACCAGCTTATACTGGCTGCTAGTTGTCTTGGCATACTGACCTTTTGTGTAAGAGTTTTAAAGCAGATCATTTCAAAGAAGACAAATAGGAAAGTGATTTCCCTGTCTTTTCAGTTAGATGAATAACTACAGGGCGATACTTCTCATCTGTCGCTTTGAGTATGTTGTGATCTGCACATTTTAATGTTGTAATTGCTGCCATAACACACCCGATCCATCGAATCGGCTAATAAACAAAGCCTTTTCTGAGATGCAGTAGCTTTATAAGAGCAGAGAAAGCACTAAAATGTGATTGACAGACACCGCTTCCATGATCATGGTTTTTAGGAGTGAGCTTTATACATATAAGAAGAATCAACCCTATTTTGTAAAATTGCCTTTATTAGAAAATTAAGTGTGACAGCAAAAATTGTTACAAATTTATATAAGGCCTTTTGGAATGAAACGTTTTAGTTGAACAATAGTTCAGATTTTCACTGTCCTGGCACAGAATGACTTTATAATATGAAATGGAATGACTGTCTTTATTCGGTTTACAGATGTGGGAAGAACATCCAGATGTTTATGGCGTTAGAAGATCCAATCGGAGCAGAACAGAACCTGCTCGTCTGAACATTGGAGCAGAGGTTGGTTGTCCATCTTAATTGTCTTGTTCTTTCAATATCATGCTCCTTTTGGTTTGTTGTTTGAGGATGAGCACAGGCTCAGACCTGTTTACTGTGGGGGTAATGTCCTGTCCTGCGCCCGTTGAAGGGGTAGGGGACTCACTGCGACCCTGTTAAGGATTACGGGGAAGATGATGGAGGGATGACCTACTAAATTTTATGAGACGGAAAAAAAAAGAATACAGGCTTGGGACTCTGCCTTTATGTTGTCATCTGGCGCCCCCATAAGGCTGACTTGTTATTTGAAATGGTGTGTTGTGGTACCATCTAGTGGTTATAATAAAGACATGCTTGCTTTCCATCATCTGCAGGGCAGCAGTGATTCGGAGAGTGAAAGCCCTAAAAGAAAAGGACCACAGAAGAAAAAGAAACAGTGAGTATAGGCAGTACAAAGATAAACCTGTCTTTGCCATTGACTGTGTATGTAGTGTTGTCATTTTCACGTAATTTTAGTGCATTGTAAGATCAGAGTACATGCATTGTGTGCATGAATGTGTTCAGTATTTTAATATTTACGTCTGCAGGTAATAGTACATATTCCATACCTACATTCCATTGTAGTTGATAATATTTAAATGAGTCCATCTACGATTTAAGATTGCATGTTTAATGTATGCAAATTTTAGGATTTCTACGCTGATATGGCATGTATCTGTAGTTTTGATTTCATAAAACATTACTGGTCTGCTAATAGAATTGCATTGTGAATTCATATAATCAGACATTTTGTACATGTAGATTATCACATTGCTTTCAGTATATGAGCACATCCACAATACTGGGAAACTGTTCTGGGACATGGAATTTAAAAATTAAACTTGTCACAAAATGTGCAAACATGTCCAAGTAAGTTAAATTAGACACTTTGAAATCAGATCTCTCCTATTGTTTTACTTTTTTTTTTTTTTTCTTTCTTTTTTTTCAAAAATTGGCCAAGAATCAAGTCTGCTTTAGAACAGGGATGGGCAACTACAGTCCTGGAGTGCTGGTTTCCTGCACAG
>BRDA01003383.1:0-13148 GCA_036984385.1 Crenuchus spilurus
ACGTCAACGGCGTTATAACGACAGGAAAAGTAATGAATTATTTTATCCTGTTACTGACAAAATGACGTCGTTACGTAACGCCGTTATTTTTAACGCCATTATTCGCAACACTGATCATGAATATGGAGGAATCTCATCCATGGAGGAGAAGATTGCTGGTTTGCTTTTACAGACAAGGTTATTTATATGTGACTTATGTGACTACTGTTTGCAATGCTAGGCTAGCAGAAGGAAATTTTTTAACATATCTTGGCTGCTTGACTATCTGGAGTGTAGTCGGAAATATTATTTCTGGGTGAACCACTCATTGAAGGGGGACTCCACTGATTTTTTTTTTTACAATTTCTACATAATTCAATAGTCAAGATGTAAAGAAAGTTAATTAGTAGTTTGAAGTGAAATTCTCCATTGTTGAGAAACTTGGAGGCAGAATTGTTCACAGTGGTGGTGATGGGAACCAGACAAAGAGTTTAATATCTCTGAAAGCTCATTCACAAAAATATATTACATGTACATGAAATAATTACTGTATGAGTACACTGCCTGATGTCCAAGACTTTGTTTTATGATTTGGTCTAAAACATACTTAAAATATGTTCATGGTGGAGAGGTACATGCAGGCATTGTAAGACAAAATAGTCAAAGGACAAAAGGAAACACATATAAAAGTATCTCCTGGAGGTCTGGTCTAAATAAAATGTAAATTATATATATATGTGTGTGTGTGTTTGTGTGCACGTGTGTGTGAAAAATACTATTCCGTTTCTATAACACTTGTGTAAAATACAAATCATTCAAAATAATAATGAATAGTAATAATGTAGATCCATGCTAGCATTTTCTGCCCCTGAAAACTGTTCTGATGATTATATCAGTATTTTGATCAAATTCCCTTCTCCATCACTGTTCATGAATCAGGTGAAAACACACACACACACACACACACACACACACACACACACCTGTGCAGTGCTGCGGTCTCCTGAGCTAAGACTGACAATAAAAACAGCTGAGTTTGTTTATTGTTTATTTACTGAGTCTGACAGGCTTCAGCAAGTAAATCCTGACATGTACTTGCCAGATTGATAACAGAACGTTACTGTTCAGTCCCACAAGTCTACTAACACCAGTACTGTTCACTCTCAACATGCTGCCAGTTATAAAAGTAATCCAAAACATACTTTAACGTATCACAATACACATAGAATTATATCTCTAAAGCTGACTGAAGTATGAATTATTCAGTATGAACTATGAATTAATCAGTACCCTCTAGGAAATTATTCAGTATCTACTATGAATAATGCAGCATTAAGTAATCTATAGATATATCTATTATTCTAATAGACAAAGCACTAACAGCTTAATGACCAAAGTAATCAATCAATAAAACTTTATCTGCATAATTAATACAGTGGAACCTCAGTTTGTCATTAATCTGTTCTAAAGTGTCTTATGATAATTGAAATGAACAATAACTGAAGCAATATTTACCATAAGAAATAATGTAAATCCAATTAATCCATTCCAGATACTCCAAAATATTAACAAAAATACATTTTATATAGAATAACTTTTGTTTTATATACAGAAAATAATGACAAATAAATACAAAAATCTAATGAAATTGACAAATTAAAATTTATTCTTAATTAATAAATTTAGAGCATACCGGTGTGGTCTAGTCAGAAGCCTTCGTTTTGTATACCTGTTATCAGGGTTCTTGGCCGCTATTTGTTTTTGCACCCGTTTTCAGGCAGTAGTGCTGTATGCCATGATATGTTTTAGTTAGATTAAGATTAAGATTAAAATTAAGATTAAGATCAACCAATTTAGCCAATGTGATTTTTCACACAACAGAATTTGACCTCCGCATTTAACCCATTTGTGCAGTGAAACACACACTCACACACACACACACACACACACACTAGTGAACACACTAGGCTGTGAGAATTTGTGCCCGAAGCGGTGGGCAGCCCTTATCCACCGGTGCCCGGGGAGCAGTTAGGGGGTTAGGTGCCTTGTTCAAGGGCACTTCAGTCATGTCCTATCTGGGGATCGAACCAGCAATCTTCTGGTCACAAGACCAGATCCTTACCACTAGTGTTATTATTTGGGTGCCTCTGAAGTCTTTTGGTAAAATTTTTTTTTCCAATATGAATGACGAATGCGTGGGGGGATGCTCTGTTTTCATGAAATTAGCGGCAAGTCACATGGCAATGAAAACTGCGTGGATGTATGATAACTGGTACAAAATTTCCCTGAAAAACGTTGACAATAACCAATCTGTATGATAATTAGTGCAAAGAATAACCGAGGTTCCACTATAACAAATTACATTACTTCTTCGTTGTATTCAGTTGTATTGGGTTGGTTTGGCAACCTTAACTCAGCCTAGTGGTTACTAACGTGACAGTTAATCTCAACACTGAACTTGATGAAAAACCAAAGTGTTACCAGGTTTACATGTAGCACTACAGCCTCACTGCACATTTTCTACTAATTGTTGTGAAGTGAATTCCAAGCATGTCATGCTCGACACCACTCTCATCTGTAAAGCACCATCCACCCGCAAGTGTCCTGAAGCCCTTTGTTTATGAACCGATGATTTATTCTATACAGAATATTAGTTGAAAGTGTTACATTTCAAATAAAAAAAGTTCAAATAAGTTTCTTCAAGTTCACAGTGAAGAAAATGTAAATCCTGATCTATCACCTCAGTACAGGACTGATTATAACATACAGCACCTCATATGGAAGTCTCTGCAGGGCCGTGTACCAAAATAGCTTCAGGACACACGGCTTCCTCAGCAGCCTACAGAAAATTTAACATCAAACAAATCTGCTCTGCTTTAACACTGTGAATATGGAGGAGCACAGCTGGAGCTTCTGTAGCTCTAACACATTCAGACTCACTTTCAGGCTACACTTCCATCCATGTATTTGTATCTGAATTTTGACAGAGCAAATAAAGAAGGTTTCACTAAAACTCACACACACCTGCTGGAGGTAAAATATTGTTGGACAAAATTTTTGGACAAAATCTAATCTAATACAACAAAACATAATATATTATAATACAACACATATGTCTTATGCCAACAATTGTGCACCCATGGTCAAATAACATGTTCATCTCTACTAAAAAAATATTCTGCACATTTTAATGCATAGTGCATAATGCATTAAAATGTATAATGCATATTTTCTGAAGTTAACACATTGGGGAAAAATACACATTATGTAATGTGCCATAACTAGAACTCTATAAAACATGTAGCTTAACAAGGGATACACTAACTTTTATTGAAAACTGTAAAACACAACATAATACAAAAATTACGTATAATATAATATAAAATCCTTAATTAAATAAGCATGACATAACACATCACTATGCAAAAATGTGAGTGCATCATAGAGATATCATGGGCATTCTGTTCATGTTTCGTGTCTTTAGCCTCCTTATTAGCCTTATTGCATTTTTCATTATGGAAATCAGAGTATTTTAGTTTATATTTTAAAGATTTTGTATACATTTATATACAGAAAAGTGCAGATTATTGTACAATGTTTATGCCTCTTTTCATTTAAAGGAACAGTATGTAATATTTTGGGTTATCTTTTAGCAGAATTTAAGATAATCACTAAAAAATTATTAAAAACACATCTAATCATTATAAACTAAAAAGTAATTTGATTATTTACCTTAGAATAAGCTGTTTATATCTACATTGGTTGTGGGTCGAACACCAACTGAGGCCACCATGTTGCATCGCCATGTTTCTACAGTATTTCGAAAAGGACAAATGAGGCTAGCAAAAACTGTTTGTGTTGTAATGACGAATTGGCCACTCAAATTCAATGGCGCTGTAGCTTTGTTTTACCGTTGGCTGACATAAAACAGGAGAAGAAGAAGAAATACACATATACCTCAATAAAACCTCAATAAGAAGAAATACATGGAGGAGAAGCAAGAATAAATGTTTTTTGGTTTATTTGTTAAGATGGCGGAACATTCTTATGCTCATCTCAGACAGTGGCTGTTTACCAACACACAGTTTATACACCAACCACTGACAGATTATTAAGCTGCACCCTCTGGTTTTCCCGGACTGCTGGTTACGGTCTGCTCGGAAGAGCTGCTGGCCGGCGAGCTGGAAGGCGTAGTCCGGCATGCTCTGGTTCAGCCATGTTTCTGTGAGACAAATCACCAAGCAGTTCCTCATCTCCTCAGAAACATTCATGCTCAGCCGCTGGAGGTCCAGCGTGTTGTCCAGAGAGCGGATGTTGGAGAGGAAAATAGATGGAAACGGAAGACGTTTTTAGCATTAGCCTTTAGCCTGGCTAGCACGCCGACCTGTTTGCTGCCGTGAATAGGGCACGTGAATTCAGTATCAGAACCGGCATAAACAGACATAAAAACTACTAAAACTGGGTAGCTAGGAGCGTGAGAAGCCCCTGCGCAACTGCGCGCCACCGTCTTGCCGTGAAAAAAAGTTTGATGTGTTTACTTTGTTACATTATCTTGTCTTTTGTACAGAAAACAGCTAACATTTACAATAGCACTACTGAAGTGCAGAAAATATGTTCTGTCTGCATTGTAGCTATGATCATTTTACATATTACAATTTCTAATTAAAATTAATCTTACCACTTGACATATCACTAGCTCTAAAGCTGCTATTAGACATCGCGTTCTGGAATATCAAAGATTTGACACCTTACTGCCACCGTACAGACTTCTTTGTGTTTGGAAGTGGGGGCTGTGGAAATTTTTCAGTTGGTTGCAATATGGACACTAAACCACTAGATGTCGCTGGAAACTACATACTGTGCCTTTAATTGCAGGGACTAAAAAACCTTTATTTGGAATATTTATACAAGAAAAATATGCCTTATTTTTTCTCATTATACTTTCAAAGTAAAAATGAACATCTTTTATTACTTTTCTTTGCTATAATATTTTGTGAATTAAATAAATTTAGCTATATCTAAAATAACATGCAGCTGGATATTTAACATAATGAGTCAGACTTATGCTATGATAATGTTATATAATTGGTAAAGGTGGGGTGGAGGGATGTTAATGAATGGTACTTTCCCCTCCCTAAACATCTATGGCTAACCCCCAACTGCTCCCTGGGCACCACAGATGGTCGCTGCCCATGGTATGTGTGTGTACTAGCTAAACATTGCTTATTAGTGTGCGTGCACATGTGTGTGCTCAATATGAAGGATGGGTTAAAGGAAGAATATGCAATTAAGAGGATGAATAAAAATATAACAGACAGTAATAATTCCATAATTCCATCTTTACGCATGTTATATACAGTATACAGTGGGCAGACACACACACACACACACACACACACACACACACACACACACACACACAAAGTCAGTATTTTACAGTTGAATATAAAAATGCATTGCAGAAACTTTTAGACATGCGGTTAACTGGTTTTCCAGTTTGCCGGCAGTGTTTCCTTTTTTATCCCAAAGGGGCGTGGTCATTCATTTGACAGGTAGGTGACGTATGCCTGCTGTCATCCATTTCAGTTATTCACTTATATTTAATTGGACAGTTTGATGAAAACCTAGAAGTATTTTTTTTTATTTTTAGCCTCATCTATCTGGCCGGTCCGCTGGCCTTTCCTCCAGTGTCTCTTTCACTGCTGCATGACATTTTATCCCATCATAGTCCATGTTCTCAGTGCTGTCTACATTATTGATTTCTGTATATGAGCTACTGTTTGGTATTGATTTCATTAGAACATCGTTCTGCTGCTCTTCCTCTCCTGCCTTTTTCTGCTTCATTATTAAACTGTGTCAAAATCTTTCATTTGGCCTCTCGCTACCTTTATCTGTATCTCTCCCTCTCTCTCTCTATCCCTATTTATCCATCTGTATCTCTCTGTCTGTATCTCTCTGTATATGTCTGTGTCTCTCTGTATCTGTCAGTATCTCTCAGTGTCTGTCAGTATCTATATCTGTCTGTATCTCTCTATCTGTACCTCTCTTTATATGTCTGTATCTGTTTGTATCTCTCTTTATCTGTCTGTATCTCACTATATCTCTGTATTTTCTCTCTCTTTGTGCATCTCCATCATCTCTCTGTATTTCTCATTCTTTTCTCACTCTATCCCTCTCTCTGTATCTGTTTCATTCTCTCTCTGAGTCTGTATCTTTTTATCTCCCTTTCTGTCACTCTGTAGTTTGAAGTGTAATTATAATAATATATGAAAGAAAACTGATTAAAAAATTAAAATGAATGAAAGACATTAATATCAATTTAAAAATAGGAAAATACATGAACAGTAAGGAATATATATTTGGGTCAGTTCATGGTGTGTGTATGTGTGTGTGTGTGTGTGGTGTTTGAGTGATTTGTGGAGTAAAGATGCACAATTTGAGAGCAGTATTGATCCCTGTGGACCATGTCTAGATCACAGTTCTGCTGTTTCTGAGAAATGTGTTTCATGTGTTACTTTGGGCATTAGCAGGACTACAGAGTCTGGTTCTGAACTTGAGACACTTTTTAAATGTCTTCACAGTAATTGTACTCAGACTTGTCTCAAACTGTCAATGGTCTCACTAAATTAAATTTCTGTTCTCAACCTAAGAGCAACTATGTTATAAAAATGTGCATTAATATCTTTCAGTGAAATGGTTGCCACACACTGACCTGGACAAGCAAATCAAAGCCAAGTTATTATCTGTGTGTGTCTGATTTAGGAGCCTGGTTTTGAGTTGATTTATTCAGAGTGGTCATGGTTGGATTCATGGACAGTGAATGTATACACTTTCAGGTGCTGAGTGAATGTTATTTAACTGTTGACTGATTCTTACTTCATTAAAATCAGTTTATCATCAAATAATTGAGGTCTAGTTCACTGAACATGAACCAGAAGAGAATTGTGTAAGATCAGCAGCAAGACTATTTCTGAGATATTCATGATAAACATCTAACATAGTCTGATTACAATTATGATGGAGCTGACCTGCAGGTTTGGTTTGTTGTCAGAACAACTGATTTGATGCTGTTAATCCAGAATGGAATCTGATTGTAAATGTTTTATATAAAAATATATTTAATGTATTTAATTCTGTAAAATATCACTACATTTGTACTCACTGAAAACTAGATTTGGACATAAACTTGGACTCAACAAAGATGTTCTCTACAGCTCTGGGCATTGTAATCTTAAACACTCCCTCACTGAATATTTCACAGCAATTAACACATTTTAGAAAATCCAAAATGTCAAATAACATCTGCAGGGTATTTTCAGATCCTCAAATTAAGGCAAATTAAAACAAATAAAATTCCATTTTAATTTCCACTGCTTTTCACAGAAAGCAAATGTGAAAACACAAATTTCATGGTCCATGACAATTTTTGCAGTCAAGATTCTGGTAGAACTCAAGTGAAATCACATACACATAGTACTATGCAGAGATTGTGACTTAATTCTCACAACATTAACAGAATAATTCAGTGAAAATCCAATTTTATACAACTTTCCCCAAAACATGCTTGGTCAAAAATTGATAAAAAAAAGGCATACCCCATGTATTGTTCGTACTGTAGTCCACTTTTGTAGATAACAGTATATTATTTATTACCAGAAAGCACTTAATTAAGAAATTAGATATTATTGATCAACCCAAAACAGTACAGTTAGCATCATGCTACATTAGCACATGGCTCCAGTGTAAAACTAAAGAAACAATCTAAAGGCGGACAAGCATATGTTAGTTGGACTAAAAATGCCCAAATGTGACTTTAAAGCGCTGTACTCACAGATGTAATAGTATTCATGTCCGGGGCGGAACTCAAAGCCAAGTGAGAATGGGGTGAAAAGCTGGAATTTCTCAGAGAACCGGAGTGGCCCATCTGGACTCTGCGGCCGGTTACATTCCCACCGCTTAAAGCCCCTCATCCTGTGCTCACAGGTCAGATACCCATCATGATTGACCATGAAGAGGATGTAGCGCTCCATACGACTGTGAGGCTGTGGACCCTCATAATATGGGCAGTAAACATCTAGATAATCGTTGATGTTGACTGCTACGGTGTATTCTCCATGCCAGAACCTGGAAACAGAGAAACAGGGGCTGTTAGATCATTGAAGACCACATGATTCATTATTAAGGCATCCTTATCCCAACGTATTATACAATTAAAAGGGCCCATGCCATGAACCTCATTTTAAATTACATGCATCAAAACATGAACCATATAAACAATACATGGAACCAAGCTGCAACCATCTTGGAAATCATCATTTTTGTGATACATATTGTGATTATATGTGAAAATCATATTATATGTTACATTTATTTGTCAGGGTGCATTGGGTGTGTATGTGTGTTTCATTATTTATCTTTGGTCTCAAAGCCCAGACAGTTTCAGTTATACCCAGCCTTGCTCTCTGTTAATTCAACTACCCATATAACACTTTAGTCCCACTCATTTAGTCAACAACAGTTCAACTCCACCCATTCCTCTAGAAGTTATAAGGAGTGTTCCAGCATGGTCTGCACACAGTTACAAGGGACAATAGCAAAAACTCTATAAGAGATAAAAAAAAAGAGTTTGGGACATGTCTTCAGTAAAAAAGCTATTTATAAATATATCACATTCCAGTATGCCACTGTGAGAAATTCATTATTTTACATTTATTCATGTGCCAGATTGAAAGTTTTAAAGTTAATCAGGTAATGATGGGATAAGGTTGAGAGAAAGTTATATTTTATTGTTGTTATACAGGAGATCTGCATTAGTTGACCAGAGGAGGATGGGTCTCCTATGTGAGTCTGGTTCCTCCCAAGGCTTCTTCCTCCAGCTCTGAGGGAGTTTTTCCTTGCCACTGTCACCGTTGGCTTGCTCACTGGGGATTTGGTGTTTGCTATTACTAACCCTGTAAAGCTGCTTTGTGACATCAGTTGTAAAATGTAAAATGTCCTTTATAAATAAATTTTGATTTGATTTTGATTTGATCTGCAATGTAAAGAACAGATATAGCAAAACAAAGTAAAGCAAACATCCTTAAGCTTCACATCAAATTAATGACAAAGTAGCTATACTTCCATTTAAAAGAATAAAAACACTCACTGTGACAACTAGTCATACTAAAGTGCAGCCCTAAATCACATCTGCCAACACTGTGCTGTTAAAGTGGGAGACTTTGCAGGTTATCATTAATGAGCACCTATAAACTTTACATGAAATTCAGGACAAAGTCACCACTAGTGCAAAAATAGTGCACCAACCAAAAATATCCTGTCAACAGTGTCCTGTGGGCAGCATCCTGTGATGACCACTGAACAAATAGAGGCCCAACACAAACTGTGCAGCAACAGATAGACATAGACATAGACAGACTTTGTCATTCAAATTGTACAGTGTAACTGTACAGTGCATATTAGAACAAAATTTTGTTGCATTGGCTCAGGGTAGATCAGGGGATAAGAAACATTTATATAATTAAAATAATATATTTCAAAAGTACAAGGTGCAATGTAGTGCAAATATGTATTGTATATGTGTAATGAGGTATATTAATATTGCATATATGAAAGCCCTATATTACCAGCAGGAAGTGTTAAAAAGTATTATACACAGTATAATATGATTATCCTAGAGCTCCAGGGTATGAATTAGCAGCATTATTTAATATTGTTTAGAGTTCAGCAGTCTTATGGCATGTGGAAAAAGCTGTTTTTGAACCTGACTGTTCTGCTTCGAGGACTACAGAACCTCCTTCCGGAGGCCAGCAGCGAGAACAGTCCATAGTGGGGATGGGAAGGGTCACTGATTATTTTCTGAGCTTTGGATAGACAGCAACTTGTCGCAAAGTCCTGTATGGAAGGAAGTGAAGTCCCATTAATTTTCTTCGCTGTCCTCACTACCCTCCTCAGGGACTTCCAGTCAGAGGCGCTACAGGCTCCTGCCCAGACCGAGATGCAATTGGTCAGTATGCTCTCTACTGTGCCCCTGTAGAAGGTGGTGAGAATTGGAGGAGGGAGGTGTGCTCTCTTCATTCGTCTCAGGAAGTACATGCGTTGCTGAGCTGTTTTAACCAGAGCTTCAATGTGGGTGGACCAGGTCAAAGTGTATCTGCACCCGCAGAAACTTGGCTTTGCTAACTATCTCCACTGCTGAGTTCTTAATGAGGAGTGGTGTGTGGATGGGTTTGCTCTTCCTGAAATCGATGATGATCTCTTTTGTCTTCTTGACATTCAGGACCAGGTTGTTGGTCTTGCACCAGTCAACCAGATGGTTCACCTCTCCTCTGTAGTACAGGTCAGGTGAGCAGCTGCTGTCTGACTTTACATCTACAAGGTGAACCAGCAAGGTAGATGTGTCTAATCGAGTGAACAGTAAATGAACACAGTGTTTAACCTTTTAACATCTCCAAGAAAGAAGAAATTGAATGATTATTTGGGTGGGGTGGGTGTGGGGGCAGTGATGAATTTTTTTTAACTTATTTTAAAGACCAGTTGTTTTTATGTACACTTTAAACATAAAATGAGATGGCACTTTATGGGAAAATTAGAACACACACTACAAATACAAATTTTTTCAGCATTTGTTACAGTTTATTAGTTGGTGTATGGTTATGAAGCTGCTGACTTACATTCAGACAAGAAAATGTTGCATTTCTAATGACCTCTAGTGAATGTTTTTTAGTCTAACAGACCTCTACCGATTGGTAGAGATGGCAAAATCACATTGTGTTAAGTTCAGCACCTTCTTCAATAAGTTACAATGTGTCTGATCTACTCATACCAGTACAATACACACAAACATACCATCAGTATCACTGCAGTGCTGAGAATAACTAGACTGCCTAATTTCAGGGTGAGTGTTTGTTTTCTTCTAAAGGGTGCTATATTATCACCACCAAGAGAGAGATTAAATTAATGAGTGTCTATTCTATGACTCAGTAATCAAACCCACAGAGTTTGATGGTATAAAAACAGTCAGTCATCAGGGTGAATAACTGTCTGTAAGAAAACTGTCAGCATTCACAGATGTTGCTATGACAAAAGAAAAAGGTGACCAAAAGCATGTTCGACTGGGACCTGTTTAAATATATACAAATCCACATTTTACCCCATGTTAATCTAAGCTGAGCTCTCCTCTACAGTTCAAGATGTGAGCGGTGAATATATTATGTATCTACAGTGTGAGGGAGATGGGCTGAGAGACGTGACGGTGTAATATAAGGATAAAGCCGTACAGACAGATATGTAATGGGATTCTCGCACTCAGCGCTTTCATGTTATCTCTCCTAACATCACACATCTGCTCTGCGGCTGCTTTCACCCACACAAAAGAGCGGGACATGACTGGCAACACAACAGAACGATCTGAGGAGAATAGGAAGCATTCAATGTTCCCTATCTGGGTCATAATTATCTAGGCGAGAGAGTGGAGGTAAAACAAAACAGACAATCAAACAGAGCCATCACAGATTAAAATGAAGTTAAGGGGTTATATAAAAACATGAATAAATGAAGCTTTCCCTCTTTGTGAGCATTTACAACTGTAATGAGGGAAGACAACATAATAAAAGGAGGATAAAAACAAAACATGCACCATGTGGTTTCTGATTCTGGATCTGTATTGAGACCATCCATCCATCCATTATCACACCCACTTAATCCTTATCAGGGTTGCGGTTAGTCCCCTACCCCCTCACTGGGCGCAGGGCAGGGCATTACACTATTCAACTAAGCCCAGGACAGGCCGCCAGTCCATCGCTGGGTGGCACACACACACACGGACTTACGGACAATTTTAAATTACCCAATTCATCTGACCTCTATGTTTTTGGACTGTGGGAGAAAACCGGAGACACACTGGAAGAACTTGGAAACTCCGCTCAGATGGGGACTCGAACCCAAGACTTCAGCACTGAGAGGTGAACGTGCTAACCACTAAGACACCGTGCCGCCTGTATTGAGACCATTTTCCAATATTTTTCATTATATCACTAGAGCGGAATAATAAAATATACTTAAACAAACAAAATAATAACAAATAATAAACAAAATCTAGTATTTACATTTATTGTCCATTTAAACATCACAGAATCATCCCATGTTGTTAGTTTTCACAGATGGCTGTCATTTCTTCTAGATGCTTCTGCAATGTTTTTACCATGCATGTTATTACTGTTAACACTCGATTTGCATGAGAAATTATGTGACCAGAAACTCCCTGCCTACTTTCACTGTTCTGAAAATGGACATGGGTACTCACATGGGGTGTGGATAGTCTGGGCAGTTCAGAAGTATAAAAATTAGGGCTGTCAAACGATTACATTTTTTAATCGTGATTAATCTCAATTTCATATCGTTAATCACGATTAACTGCTTTTTTAAAGGGAGAATTTTGAAGAGAGACTGGTGGCAGAAATAAGAAGATATAGGCATGTTCATGTGACAGTTAGGTTTTCTTGTTCATACAGATGTTTTAATGTATACACACTTGCCTTATACTACATGTTTATATATTAATACAGTGGAACCTTGACTTATGAGTTTTGTTCTGTGAAGGACTTTACTGTGATGGCTCGCAACTTTAAACCCATTAAAACCACACCAACTTTAGGTTACATGTTTTTAAATAAGAAAATGTACTTTATAAATAACAAATAATGTATAAAAGTAATAATACATGATACACAAGTGAACGTAAAGAAATAGACTGTTTTTTAAGGGCATTTACATTAAAGGTCAGATCTTCTTCAGTGAGTTTTACCTTTTTTGCCACATGTTCCTCGCGTTCACTTGCAGGGTGTTTCAATAAAATCCTGTCCAGAGTTTGGTTTCTTTCTCCATTTCAAAATGTTTAGAAAATGAGTTTGACATGTTTGTTTACAAAGTGTCACATCACATCATCTTTGCAGTGTCAGAAGTGATCTCTGCACTCACACTTACTATTGACTCCTAGTGGCTGGTGGCAGAAGCTTGCTCATAACTCAGATCTCGGCAACATAAAGCAAAAAAAATGACAGAGTGACGGCTCATATCTTGGAAAATTCATAAGTTGTGTCACTCGTAAGTCAACGTTTCACTGTATATGAAATGGTTCTTAAAGCATTCTGGAATTCTAAAAATAACCCCAC
>BRDA01003383.1:26217-39782 GCA_036984385.1 Crenuchus spilurus
GAGAAAGATAGAGAGAGAGTGAGAGAGAGCAGACAGACAGAGAGAGAGAGAGAGAGAGAGAGAGAGAGACAGACAGAGAGTGAGAGAGAGAGAGAGAGAGAGAGAGAGAGAGAGAGAGAGAGAGTGAGAGAGAGATAGAAAGAGGCTGCCAGTCTCTGCAGTGTTTCAAACACTGTTACAGACTGCTAAATTATTAACACACGCTCACTTAAAGGAGAATTTCACTGATTAAGTGGTTGAGATGTAAACAGTCATTCACAGTAGTCTGTGGTGAAAGACTTCATTTTAGAGAAACCAAGTCAGATATGTTCACAGTGGTGGTGATGGGAACCAGACTTTTGAAGAGTTTAATGTTTCTAAAAGTTGCCTCACAGAAAGTTATTACATGAAGTGGTCTTGAATGCACTGCTTTATAGTTTTCTTAAGATTTTGGTCTAAAACATGTTGATATGCATTAGTGGAGACGTACATGTAAGGTGTTGTGAGGGAAAATAGTCCCCAAAGAAATGTTAACTTTTCAGAGTTATACTATTTTCCCATCATTGTTACAAATAAAGCTCAGAAGGCCAATATATGATCACTGATGGTTTAGAATAGTATTATAATGCAACACTTGTGTTTGCTTTGATTTTTCATGAGCTGAACTCAAAGATCGAAGACTTTTTCTACGTAAACAAAAAGCCTTTTTTCTCTCAAATATTGTTCATAAATGTTCTAAATCTGTGTTAGTGAGCACTTCTTCTTTGCCAAGATAATCCATCCACCTCACAGGTGTGACATATCAAAATGCTGTTAGACAGCATGATTATTGCACAGGTGTGCCTTAGGCTGGCCAAAATAAAAGGCCACTATAAAATGTGCAGTTTTATCACACAGCACTACAGCAACAGTCAGTTTGCATATTTTAATATAATATTTTAATATAATATTTTAATACACAAAAACATGCACAAACCATAGGTCCATCAGATATTTATAATAATTTAATGTATGTATAGTAAACTCATTATTAAACAATAATTACCTTTAAATAATGTCAATCTACCTTTAAAACTAATTATATATTTATAAAAGATATTAACAAGCAAATTAATGTTGGCAAATGACTGAAGGACAAACCAAGGTCAGGGTGGAATGGACTGGGGATCATAGGTGTTTACACCGATCTCAGATCAGTCATAAGTCCCTCCACTTAGTGTCCCTTTACTCCAATCTCCTCTCCATCTGCTCAACTATGAAACACTATGGAAGCCTGCTCAGCACTTTGTGCTAAAGGTATTTATACAGTGTTAAAAATGTGTTGTGCTGCCAAAAATATGAGAAACTTTTCGACAAAGCAGTATTTCTAAGCTAGCCTGGTATCTTAAGCCCAATTTTGAGGACTGTCCAATCAGAATGTGCTGCTGCTCATTTCCCTTTGGACAGGTTCAGACCTGGCGGCATGGGCGGGCATTGGGGGACAGTGCCCCCCCACAGAGTGAGCCGTGCCCCCCCCGACTGGACTGGAAGCTGTTTATGTGTTTTATTTTTTGTTTTTTACCTCGGCGTGGCCATCTTTCTATTTTTTTCGATCTCAGTTTGTCAGTCATACAATTCAGTAAAGGCAAGGCAAGGTTCTAGCCAACTCCAGTTAGAGGGTGGCGGGTCACTGACTTTAATGTTCATACTACAGAAACGACTACGCTCACTGTTGTTTGTGTGGCATGGATATTTGAACTTATTTCCAGACAAATAAAAGGACAAGTAACACCGGCATAAACAACAGCGGACAGGAAGCAGCTCCATGCATTTCAGTTGGAAACGTTAACACTGGAGTAAACATTCATGCTAGGAGGGTTAGCTACAGCAGCTAGGGAGCACAAGGAGCAGAACCGAGCAGTGCTCAGCCAATTGGAAGAAACGTGAGTGACGACGTCAACAATAACAACACTGAAGTCACACATTACACAAACGCCGCCTGCCACTCTACTAAAAGTGGAGTAAACTCCTTTCTGCCCCCACCCCTCCTCCATCCCACACACAATCTTAGGTTTCTTGCAGGCAGAAGTGTACATTGTTCTGCTCCTTGTGCTCCTTAGCTGTTGTAGTTAACCCTCCTAGTATGAATGTTTACTTCAGTCAGTGTTCAGCCTAACATCACTGTTTATCTTTATCACTGCATGTGTTTATGCTTATGTTTGACTTTTAATTTAATTGAATGAACACAGTACTGCACTATTGTTTTTTTTTTGTTAGATTTTGGGATTTTATTGAACGTTTCTCAGCACTGTAGTAGGAGTGTCACAGAGCCGCTGTTCAACTTGAAGAAAATAAAATGTTTGTTCAAAAAATGTGCCCCCCTGAAAAAATACAATGCCCCCCCTTTAAATTGTTTATGCAGCCGGGTCTGGACAGGTTTGACTTTGGGTGTAAGTTACATGGTTAAACTGAAAAATCCTGCTTTCTGGAATATCCACTGCTGTAAGCAAATCAACACTGGTCTAATCTCAACCTATTGTAGCAAATTGTCATCTGAAGTGAGGATGTAGCCTTAATAAAGAAGCATTACTCAGAGGTGAAATTTTAAAAATCCTTCATACTGCTATTAAAACACTGAACTGACCTCAGCTGGCTACCATAGACTAAAGGTTTATTGGTCAGGGATGAGAACTGGAGGCAGATACAAGTAGAAAACTGATCCAGTGCTGACGTAGTACACCTTCCTCACCACTAGAGTGAGTTTCTAAAAAGCTTGACTAATGCTTCTATAAAAAAATACTACTCCATTATATCTGCATGCTTAACAATGTGTCTCATACTACCAGCATTAGCACATATACAACTTCAGTTTCTACAAGGAAACAAACCACAGAGGAGCAAATTAATTAGATCTGGAGGGCAGAAGGTGGAGTAGAGCTCAAATGTTTTCAGAAAGACATTAAAGAAAATGTTTAACACCCACTGGAATTACCTAATAATTAAGTATTACTTGGTCACTGAAATTAATAAGAGAGCAAATCCCTGAAGACTAGTAACACCTCTGTGATTAACCCAATGAGTTTTTTTTTACACTTTCTATTCAAAAGTATCCAGACATTCAGACCAGTAGAATGGCACATAAGCCTAAGGTCACCATGCCCAATGCCAAGGAAAAAGGAGAACGTGCACCAGCATTGGGCTGTGAAGCAGTGGGACTGTAGAGGGATGGCACCTACACCCAGTACCTTTACAATGTGCTGGAGTGGAGTTTATGATCCAGTTATGATCATCCAACATCAGTACCTGACCACATTAATGCTCTCATGACTGAATACATTAAAGTCATCAGAGCTATGTTCCAACATCTAGTGTAGTCTGTTACATTTTGTAAACATTTTACGATAAATAAACCAATCAAAATGGTATTTTGAATTAAATAGCATTACAGTCACAAACAATAAAATTCAGAACAATAAAGTCTGAGGGAGGTATGACTTCTATTTTATTTTAAAACTCTAGAATGTTCATATGTTGCACATGGTCATTCTGACAGATTGTAATACACTGCAGGAAGTGTAGGGGGTGACATTCATTTAACAAATGCTCTATAATATTCAATATTGTTCTTTATCTTAAGTGAAGCTCATTTAGGGCTAATGAAAAAACTAAATGATGTGAATAATAAAAGACAGCAAAAAACATTCAACTTGAGGTGTAGGCCAAGCCCAGTTCACAGACAGTGACACTGCATTACCCTATTAATATAAAAAATAGTTGCAGATATCAGTTAAGGGGGTTTTTAAAGGCTCAAAATCGACAGCAGTCAAAAAGTCATTTCAGCCAAGCCTCAAACCCACTAACTAAAGCAAAATACGATCAGGCTCTCAGTTCAGTTCCTGAGAAGTTTGTTCAGATGTTCCTTTTGATGCACAAAACAAGATCATATAAAATAAAAATGTTCCTCTGGGCCATCCACAATAAGTCATGCCCTCTGCTCTCCAACATCAAATCCAATGACAATCTCATCAGCTGGTTTGGCTCTGGTCGGAAAACAGAGCAAGACTTTTGGCCCAACGAGAGAAAATACGGTCCAATTCCAAACGCCTCCGTCCACGCTACACTTCTATAGCTCAGCTCTTACAAACCCTACAGCAAAATCCACAGCGGCTTCAGGGCAAGTTTATGGAGGGTCAAATTCAGTACAAAGAGAACATATTTTTCTCTTCACTTCAGGGAAAATAGTGTTGATAAAGGAGCATAAAGAGAGAAAAGGAGCTCTTTTGTACAGTTACCAAGCTAAATATCCATACAACTGCAGGCTTTTATTTCCCACTGCTGTGCTCTGCAGCATGGAAAACACAGTTTTACAGAAATGTCCTATCTTTAGTCCTAAATTAAGATCTGACAAAGCTCTAGATAAGATGTCACAAACCAATATTACAGAACCAAATCTTATCTTAATTTTGGAATTATATCTTATCTTACAGCAACTTATCTAAAGTTAGGAGATCTTAAACCATTTAATCAAGATTGATGATCAATTGTCCGTTATCTAGAATGTCAACAAAATAACAAACAAAACTGTTTCCTACATGGCAAAAGATGCTAAAATGAAAAATAAAATGATAAATGTGATAAAGTTGAGGCTTTACAAACTTGCATGAGAAAGAAGACTGTGTTTAATGAGGCTTCGGTCTCATTTCCTGAGGCCAAGTTACAATTCTTCTGCAATACTGTTTTCTTATCTGAAGATATGATCATAAACTTAGGAAATTTTGTTCTGCATTTCCCTAAACTCAATCTTAATTGAAGCCATCATGGTGATAAAACATAAAATGTCAGAGTTAGCATTTCTGTAAATCTTCTGTAATATGCTACCACAAAAGACAACAATTTGAAAACATGAATAAAATAAGTACATTTCCTGAAGAAACACAGAGCTATTGTGCAGCAGAACCAAACCACAGATTGTTTTTAAGGCATTTTTAGAAGGTAACTATGGATTCCCACATGAATACTATGTTAGACCATTGAAAACATGGGACAAACACACTGTAAATCAAATGCCTGGACTTGCTTAAGGGTTTGTTGACTATGATGTTTGCATGGCTAAGTTAAAAGAGCTGCCCAGAGAGTTAAGAGATACCTGCCTTACACAAACAAGGAAAAGGATACAACAAAATACTTTTTTTTTGCACACAATCTTTGCATTTAACCCATCTGTGCAGTGAAACACACACACTAGTGAACTTACTAGGCTATGAATTTGTGCCTGAAGCTGTGGGCAGCCCTATCCATGATGCCTGGGGATCAGTTGGGGGTTAGGGGCCTTGTTCAAGGGCACTTCAGTCATGACCTGTCTGTGATTGAACCGGCGACCTTCCGGTCACAAGACCAGATCCATAACCACCAGAACAAAACTGCCCCCTAGATAAAAACATTGAATGTTTCTCGATATACACTTGGAAGCAGAGGTTGCAAGTTCAAATGTTAAAAAAAACAGGGTATCTGAACATAGCAGAAAGAGGAAGATATCACTGACGGCCACAAGATTCCTGAGGAGGCAGGAGGTCAGAAACTTGAGTGACTGCAAAACACCTGCAGCAATATTTGTTGCCAGCACACACTGAGGTTTCGTTTTGACCCAGAAGCAGACAATACAGTTCCAATATACTCAAAACCCTATAAATACACCACATAAGTTTTGGGATTCTATTAAGAGATTAAACAAATCTGGAACTTTTCAGTACTTCTAAAGCATATGCTGAGATGAACACCCTGACTAGAGTGAAGAATGGAGGTGGCTCAGCGATGTACGGAAGCTGCTTTGCTTCCACTTGCACTGGATACATGCAGCATGTACAGCGCAAGATGAATTCAGTCAAGTATCAGGAAATACTAGATGCAGAGTAAATCTGCCAGTGTTAAATCAACACTATTAGAGTTAAATTAACACTGAGAGTGTTACATTTTGACACCCTCAGTGTTAATTTAACTCTAATAGTGTTGATTTAACACTGACAGATTTACTGTGTGAAAACATCTGACCTTCTGTGAGGAGGCTTAGGTTTGGGCATCACTGGACCTTCGAAAAGGACAATGGGCCATATACACAAACCTTCTCAGAGTAACAGCAGTGATCTAGGACCTGTTCCTCAGTACAGTCTTAGTTAATGAGAGAAGAACCTGATCCTAGATCAGCACTGCTACACTGAGAAGCTTTCTGAAAATGGGCCAGTGATCCCATGCATACCTCAAAGCCCTGTTTCAGAAGAAGTCCTGGAAGATTCTGGAGTTGCCGTCACAGTCGCCTGACTTGAAATCCACAGAATATCTTGCATGGGATTTGAAGGTGGTTGCAAACCCAAGAATATTAGTGAACTGGAGGCCATTGCTCATGTGGAATGAGCTTGTACATAAACCGTCAGAGCTGAAACAAAGCATATATTTTCATTTTGAAAAAAAATATAATGCTTTTAAAATAATTTACCAGAAAAAGTAAAATGTTGCACCCCATGGTCGTCTACTCCTCTCATGAGGAGTTTCACATCTAGCTGTCAGAAGGCAAACAGAGGTGATACTTTCAGCATAATTGGTGCGTTTTTAATCAGTGACTGAAATGCATTTGTAAATAAGCAAACAAATCCTGTTGTATGTTGTGTAAAATGGATTTAGAGCATAATGGAGGTGTTACATAGAACCTGCTGTTTCGGCTCCTGTGTAATAACTGCCTCTGGCTAGAATGTATAGAAGAGCTTTAGCTGTGAAAACGAACCTCAATCAATAACCAATCTGTTGAAGTTTTATTCTGTGACAACACTCTTAATTAAGAGCCAATGTGGGCAAGCGAGTGAGAGAGGAACTCTGTGGGGAACTCGAGAGAACCTGAGGCTGGGGGAGCAAAGAGAAATGAGAAAGTCCACGCATGCCTGAGTCCAGCAGGATCAATGGAAGTCTGGAGGCATCTAGAACGTGGAAGAGTTCCACCTGCATGAGTCGGCGACCACTACGAAAATATCAATCACCACAGTAATCAATATCTATGGCTTTGTGTGTGGCTTTGTCCATTTGCATTGGAAAAGATAAGAAGAAAATCACATTAACTACTGTATATAAATATATTTATGTAAATATGAATATGCATATGCATTTTAATTAAGGAATTTGTTTCTAAACCAAATAAATGACACTTGTTCTTTTTCTCTCCAACACTCATTCTTCTGACACTGTAATACACTACATTAACATCTATCCTTTCATTTATAAAATGCTCTATAAAATGCAGTCTATATATGCCTGTCATTTAAGGTAGAGTGGGAAATTAAAAAATATGAATAAGATGCTAACTTGATCTAAAATTGAGAACGACCTCTTTCAGCATTGTTGGGACTTCTTAAGCTCAATTTTCCTTTATTATTAAGTTTTTACTATTAGAATGGATACAGCCATGTTAACACACAGCTGTACTGTATGCTGTAATGTCAAAATGTGTTACACAAACATATATTGACAGTGTAAATGCACAAGTAGAAGACACGACTAACATAATTAAAATAACTTTAATTACATACTTGTAATGATTTATTGTAACTATAATACAAAAAACAACCACATTACTATAATGTTACTTTACACCATGCAATACCAAACATAGGATACATGTTATATATTTGTAAGGATGGCACAGATGCAACAAGATCAAAAGGATCTGCTCCTTTAAAAAAAAGTTCAGCTCAAGTCGCTCAATGTTTAAGCTAAAATTCTAAGCATCACCTCGGAGTAACAAATGCAGCTATTCAGGTGGGACACACACAAAGCTCTGAGCCGCATGCTCTTGTATAAGTGATGCCGACACAAACGGACAGAATTACAAAATAAGTCAGAAAATCACACATGCAGCCAAGTTCATTTCAGCATTGCAGTTGTTCCAACTACAAATACTCTGCTATCTGAATACACCAAATATGCAAATTCACCACTTTCTGAATTACGGATGCACTGAATATTCGGCAACCATAATTATTTGGCCAAAAATGGCAAAAAAAAAACAAACAAAAAAAAACAAACAAACAAACAAACAAAAAAACCCCACACACTCACAGTAGTCGCGTTTCTATTGACCATGAAATATCGCAAATTAGAATTGCGAATAAAAATTTGCTTAATGGAAACACAACAATTTCGAAAAAACTCACGTTTTTCGATAAAAGTCTTTTGCGCTAAGATGAGGAGGTTTTTCAGTCGTATTGAAATTGGTTTATATCGCAAAAGTGTAATGGAAACACTCGAATGGACTTTTTTCGCATTAAGGGAGTCACGTGATCAACAACCGGACGTTTCTACTGGCGAAAAAAACGACGGAGAAAAAGACAACAGAAAGTAAGAGGATGAAGATGACGCAGCATATTTAGGATAACGAGGAGAATCCTTGGACAATGTGCAGCTGGCTCCACTAGAGATCTCACAGCATCACAAAGTTCATTAAAAGTTGAGTGTCTCATTCTAAAATGTTGAATCCACAGCTCTTCTGTAAAATCATCGACTAGTTTCCCAAAAACGACGCATACGTAGCCGCTCCCAAGTATTAGGGGCTTGTCACTCCAAAGCCTCGATAAGTCGCTGACGTCTCCTCTGATGGCTGATGATGAGTGCTAGTTAACAAAACACAGATTCACCAGTACAGTTACAATTTGGTGGTGAAATAGGAGAACTACAACCACAACCTTTATTAAACTACATTTGTTATGATGAAGCCAGAATACAGCCGCTTAGCTTTGTGTTTATGGTAGCTTGTGTTAGCCACTTTGCTTTGTATTTGTGCTCCGGTGGCTGCAGTGTTAGGGATTCAGTGTCTGTAGCCAATGACACTCACATTAAACACACAAAACATCTATGTGGCTTACATCATTACTTATTTAGATTTTATTATTATTATTAAATTAGCAATAATGTAACAAAAATGTTTCTTCAAGCATTCATATATTATTGTCTTGTGTAATTTTTCATACATTTGTTATATAAACAAATATAAAAAAATAATCAGTTAAACTTGTATTATTAAACCTAATGATGTCAAACCAATGTATTAAAATACAGCCATTTGTTCCTAACTTGTGTACTAACTGTAAGACTAATTTTAGGAAATTTTGTTACTAATTTTATAAGAATTTATAGAAATTAAAAACCATGTTCAATATTCAGCCAAATGTTTCATTTTGTTTGCTTTTGGTCAAAAATGTTAATTTAGGTGCATCTCTAGTCTGAATACAAGAAAAAGGTTTAAAGCACAGTAACAGCCTGATTAGTCTGAAGTGATAAAGAGAGGTTGTTAAATGATCATGTAAACACTATTTAGTATACAAAACCACACAAACATCATAAGTGGACCTCAAGGGGAAAAATTTAATTCAAGTAAAAATGTAAGTTTGGGAACTTTAATTACAGCAAAACATCTGTGCTAATCGACCTTGCAATACACATTTGGCAAATAGTGATTAGGATGAAAAATGCTTGAACATTCCTTTAATACAGAAAGATTTGAGAATATTCTCAGGGTATGATGAGTTCATGTCACAAGCACGTACCAAAACACACCAAATGTGGACTGTTGGTTTAAGACAACAATGTAAGCAATCCCGAGTGTAGAAAACGTTAAAACTACTTAAAGAAATATGAGTCCTGCTCTCTAGGGAACCACAGTTTGTGCTACAGGCAATCAAGGAAGAATCCACTTCAATCAGGAAGTACAGAGCTGCATAAATTCTCACAAGAATTGCCTCATCTCCTCAATAAATGATGAAGTTTTAGTGAAAAGATGTACATTTTTGCCCACATTGCTTACTATATGTACAGAATAGAACAGACAAGTGTTGATATATGAGTTTGCCCCCCCCCTCCCCCAGGCTAAAAGCTAAGCTAAACCACAAGCTATTTTTACACACAGAGTTTGTTCTGATGTGTTCGGGTACCTGTACACCACACGTCTGTCTTCACAACACACTTTATTCCAGTCAGGTCAGATCTGCTGCTGTCTCAGGAGGATTTAGAGCTGAAAAAAAGCTGAAAAAACATCCACACCATACAGTGAAAACATCTCAGCACTGAACTAAAAACAAGGCCAAATTCTCCCACATGCAATATTAAATACTTTCATATTTTAATTTTGTATGTATATTATGTAAATGCAATACGTCATTAAAAATGTAATACGCAAATAAGCACCCCTCCCTCATCCCTGACTTCTGTAATCTCATTACAAATGCACTCATAAATAGATCATTCCCAGGACTGCAGTGACACTGATGTGGTGGTGGTGTGTTAGTGAGTGTTGCGCTGGTACGAGTGGATTAAGTGTGTTTAAAATGTGCAGGAGTTTGTTCTCATTATTTATTATTATTTTCCCTTAAACTCAATAAAACATCTAGTTCAACCAGGGTGCACTAATTTTGTAACAAGAGTAACTGCATCAAATAGTCTGTAGACATTAAGATCTGGATGTGGTTTAAGCAGGTTAAACCAAACATGCCTCGGCTGATCAACTACATCTGAGTGATCATTTGTTTTAAAATGATTTCTGGATGAAGCATTTCTTTAATAATAAATAATAATAATAATAATAATAATAATAATAATAATAATAATAAGCTAAAACAGAGACTATAAGAATGTTTTCAAAGCTTCTCCAAGACAGAAATGGAAATCAGAAAGACACTGAGCCACTCGCTGGGAAAACAGCTGGAAAATCCTCAAACCTATTTTATCTCACACAAGGACGTCAGATATCACACTGATACACACACACGCACAGAGAGAGAGAGAGAGAGAGAGAGAGAGAGAGAGAGAGAGAGAGAGAGAGAGAGAGACAGACACACACACACACAGAGAGAGAGAGAGAGAGAGAACCAGAGACAGACACAGAGAGAGAGAGAGAGAGAGAAACAGAGACAGACACACAGAGAGAGAGAGAAAGAGAGAGAGAAACAGAGGCAGGCAGAGAGAGAGAGAAACAGACACACACACACACACACACACACACGCACACAGAGAGAGAGAGAGAGAGAGACAGACAGACAGACAGACAGAGAGAGAGAAAGAGAGAGAGAGAGAGAGAGAGAGAAACAGACAGACACACACAGAGAGAGAAAGAGAAACAGAGACAGACACACACACACACAGAGACAGAGACAGAGAGAGAGAGAGAGACAGAGAGAGAGAGAGAGAGAGAAAATAGAAAACAGAGACAGAAAGAGGAAGAGGAGATATGTAGAGAAAGAAAGAAACAGAAAAAGAGAGAGAGAGAGGAAAGAGAGAAAGAGAAATGTATTACAATGCTTAGAAATACAATGTCTTCAGAGATGACTTGAGATGTCTAAATATTTTGCACCAAAGAAAGAGTTCTCACCACTTCACTACCATCAACATTACATTTAAAACTCGGCAGACGTGCAGGCGGATTTGATGAGTCAATAAAATGAATATATTTTGTGGTAGAAACTGTGACATCTCATTCCTACCATCATCACTGTAAAGAAATTTGAGTCAGAAAGTTTCTCTAGAATAAAGCGTTTAACACTAAATCACTGTTTACAGCTTTACCATCAAGTGCAACAAATGTTTTTTTTTTTAATCTGTGGAATTCCCCTTTAAATCCAGTTGCATACGAGCATGATTTTGTATTCGCTCTTTAAAATTCACTCAAACACACAAGGCAAGAGTTTCAAATGTGTTACATCAGACCCAGCTGTACATCATCAAAATCACCAGGCATAAAAGGCCACGCAATTTCGTCTGAAACCAGCAATCTGATGAAAGATTACGCTTAATTATATCCAATCATGAATAACAGTAATTTGATATCACAGCTTAACTTCTCTCCAATACACAATGATTGTGTAGAGTACAAAACCCATTCAGAGCCATTCAAAGCCATTCATTTCTTCAGTAATGAAGCAATTCAGAAAAGCCTGAGCCATTCCAGTCATCTTACAGGTCTCAGCTGTGGCAAAGACAAACACAACACTCAACAGCAGGTCAATAAATAAATATATATATAAATAAATACAGCGGCGAGTGGCAGAGAGTCTCAAGGGGGTGGAAAAAAAGCTTTCTTCTGTTGTCAGGAGGGCAGAGAGAGAGAGAGAGAGAGAGAGAGAGAGACAGAGAGAGAGAGAGAGAGAGAGAGAGAGAGACAGGAGTGAGAGACATACAGAGAAAGTGTGTGAGAGAAAACGGAGAGAGAAAAGCAACAGAGGAAAGAGAGAATGAAAGAGGAAAAGAGAGAATAGATACATAGAGTGAGAGAAAGAGAGAGATTGGCGATGAGTGGGAAGTTCTGTTAAGAGCCTCAAAGCCTGAGAGAAGAGAGGGCGAGGGTCTTTTTGAAGGATAAATGGGGGGATTAGATTAGTCCTCTCTGGGCATCTCCTTTTTGTCATGTGGACCCCTGAGAGGGCGGCCACATTGGCGTTGGGAGGAATGTCCACTCTGTTTTCTTTAAAGCTCCTTCAATAGCAGACCCTAACAGAGGGGCTTAGGAAAAGAGAGGGGGCGAGAGAGGAATATGATTCATGGTAAAGCTCTTAAAGCTGAAGGTGAATTGCTGTGTGAAGGCTAACCTCCGGTAGAGCTGTAATAATACTGCTGGACATAAAACAGAGAGGTCAGAGACGCCAGAGTTATACTGATGACCCCGCAATGTTTTCTCTAACTTTAATCCCCCATCAGGAGGTGCAAACTGCTCCTTTCCGGAGATTTGGAAAAGGATTTTAGAACATGGAGAGGAAAATGGATAGAGCTTCAGTACCAGACATGGAGATATACATATATATATTATATAAACATTAAAAACCCAAATGTTTTACCAGTTCTGTAAGATTCCTCTGAATGCCATATCACTGAAACCAACCTTCACCCTTTTTTAAATAAATGAGAGGTGTGATGTAAAAATCACTACCTTTCAATCTCCAGTTCTTAAATTGAAATTAAACTGCAACAACCGTCCATTCTGATATGACCATTTCATAAAGAACAACTTATTTAATCAGAACTGATGTAAGGGGATCCTATTCACTCTCCATTCATCCGATTAAATCCAACAATTACTGCAAAATACTATGCTCTTTCAATTTAAATGAAGTTAAACTATTTTTAATAGTGTTTTGCATTTATCTCAAAAATTAACAAATGTACACATTTGCACTAAAGTTCTCCAAGAGCCCATTCAGTCTGAACTTCCTCAGAAGGGCCCTCTAGTGTCTCACCATCCCAGAAGATATCAACAACATCTTAGTTAATCAGTTCAGCCTAGAGCAGTTTATCCCCGCCTATTCATCCTACAGAATTTAACCCCAAACATTCTTCCTGCAGTAGTGTGGCCATACCTATTCTTTTTGCAACAGTTTAGCCCCACCCATTCAGCCTAGAGCAGTTTTATCCCCACCCATTCAGCCTAGAGCAGTTTAGCCCCACCCATTCATAATTGATGTTCCAAGAGCAGTTTCAGCTTTTTCAATAGATCAGAATATCAGAAAAGACATCGTTTACATGCATCAGTCTTAAAGGGACAGTAACAATTGCAGTAGGAATAGTTATGTTCGTTTTTTTGTCAG
>BRDA01003383.1:39804-49995 GCA_036984385.1 Crenuchus spilurus
ATTTGACGAGATCCGACTTACCCACCCCGATTTGACGAGATCCGACTTACCCACTCCTATTTTGACCCCATTCAGCCTAGAGCAGTTTAGCCCCACCCATTCAGCCTAGAGCAGTTTAGCCCCACCCATTCAGCCTAGAGCAGTTTAGCCCCACCCATTCAGCCTAGAGCAGTTTAGCCCCACCCATTCATATTGATGTTCCAAGAGCAGTTTCAGCTTTTTCAATAGATCAGAATATCAGAAAAGACATTGTTTACATGCATCAGTCTTAAAGGGACAGTAACAATTGCAGTAGGAATAGTTATGTTCGTTTTTTTGTCAGTTATATAAAACCACACAAACAAAAAAAAAATTATAATATGAAAAGGTTGAGGAATGTTGGCACTTTAATGGGCTTTGATGCACGACAGGCAAGTCACAGTCAACTGTTTATCACAAGCAGGTAACTTACACATTCATCTGGCTGATATAAACACCCACAACCCGTCAAATGAATTAGACACATGTGGAGAATTCACTTATCCAGCTCGAGCTGGCGGATTAGTGACTGATGGAATATTTCTCTGCAGCGTATTTGATGCAAAAAAAAGCAAATCGAAACTCAGGCCTGATGTTGTATTGAGCTGGATGTAATTGCGAGCGTTCCCGCTAGAAAAGAAATCTTCCTCTGAGCCTCTTTAATATTTTAAACCTCGCCAGACTGCCGCTGCACTGCAAGACCAGCCGTTCCTGACTCTGCTAATTCAGCCGTGAGAGCGCCTTCGGAGTGTTTATTTAGCCGGCCGGGCCTACACCTGAGGAACTGGCTGTCAGAAGACATTAGACTGACGTCCCTCGAGAAAACCGTCCATGTCAATGAGAGAATACCCTTACACACATACCCTTGAAGTGCAGAGATGACGACATGTCTACTTCAACGTCCCTCAAAGCCGATGACCAGCATACAACTTTATTTATTCATTTATTTGTTTGTTTATTATTGAGCTCATACCAGCTCTGCAGCACTCCTGATGATACTTGCAAAATGCTTTAATGAGTAAATATAAAATTACATCAGCAAGTACACCCCTCACATTTCTGCAAATATTTGAATGTATCTTTTCATAGGACAACACTATAGAAATGAAACTGGATATAAGTTAGAGAGGTCAGTGTACAGTTTGTATAGCAGTATAGGATTACTGTCTTCTGAACATAACACACAGCAATTAATGTCCAAATAGCTGGCAAAACAAGTGAGTATACCTCACAGTGAACATGTCCAAAAAGTGCCCATATTACCAAAAAGTTCCACAGGTTGCTACTAGAATCCTCTTCCACTCCTCCATGAGGACATCCCACAGGAGCTTAATTGGTTTTAGGTTTGGAGACATACTTGGCCAGTCCATCACCTTTACCTTCAGCTTCCTCAGCAAGGCAGTTGTCATCTTGGAGGTGTGTTAGAGGTTGTTATCATGTTGGAAAACTGCCACCCAGCCCACAAGACCTTTTGGAAGATGCTCTGACACAGTACGTGTTGGAATTTGTTTTCCTCAATTAACCTTAGCAACCCAATGCCGGCAGCACTCATACAGCATCCGACCATGATGCTACCACCACCACCACGTTTAATGGAGGCAAGACAGTTATCTTGGGACTCCTCACCAAAGAGCCGCCACACATGTTGGACACCATCCGAGCCAAACAAGTTTATTGGTCTCAAAAGACCACAGGACATGGTTCCAGTAATCCACGTGGGCTTTTTGGGTGTCAGTTGCAGAAGAGGCTTCGTTCTGGGATGATGACCATGCAGACAGAGTTAATGCAGTGTGTGGTGTATTGTCTGAGCACTGACAGGCTGACCTCCCACTTCTTCAACCTCTGCAGTAATGCTGGTAGCACTCAAGTTTCATATGTTTTTTTAAGCCAACTTCTGGATACGATGTTGAACACGTGGTCTCAACTTCTCTGGTTGACCCTGGCAAGACCTGTCCCGAGTGGAACCCATCCTAGAAAACTGCTGTATGACCTTGGCCATCATGCTGTAGCTTGGTTTCAGGGTGCTGGCAATCTTCTTACAGCCTAGGCCAACTATGTGGAAAGATCCTCATTGCCATTAGGTACCATGTTGAGTATCCAGTGGGAAGTATGAGAGAATTGTACCCAAAGCACCAAATATAACAGCTGCTCCCCATTCACACTTGTAACTCTAACAAATCACATGATACCAGGGAGGGACAACAACACAACTGGACACAATTTGGACATGTTCACTGTGAGGTGTACTCACTTGTGTTGCCAGCTATTTGGACATTCATGGCTGTGTTGAGTTATGTTCCAAAGACAGTAAATCTATATTGCTATACGACCTGTACACGGACTTATCCAAGTTATATCCAAGTTTCATTTCTATAGTTTGTGGGGGCACGGTGGCTTAGTGGTTGGCATGTTCGCCTCTCAGCGCTGAGGTCTTGGGTTCGAGTCCCCATCTGAGTGGAGTTTCCATGTTCTCCCCGTGTCTGCGTGGGTTTCCACTGGGGACTGTGGTTTCCTCCCACAGTCCAAAAACATGGAGATCAGGTGAATTGGCTTCTCTAAAATTACCCTGGTGTGTGTATGAATGTGTATATGCCCAGATAAGGTTTGCTCTCTGTCCTGGGTGATCCCCCTAGTGCTCGATGCAGTCCTCCAGGTGGACCGTCACTTCCGGTTGAGAGTGTACACTGTGCACGACTGGCTTCTCGCCAGAGTGTGTGTATATATGAAGTGTGTTGATTGTAAAGCATCCTTGGGTGTCCCATGAAAAGACTGATTCAAATATTT
The DNA here is from genome assembly GCA_036984385.1 of Crenuchus spilurus. Lineage (NCBI taxonomy): Eukaryota > Metazoa > Chordata > Actinopteri > Characiformes > Crenuchidae > Crenuchus > Crenuchus spilurus. The sequence goes on from BRDA01003383.1 coordinate 42,607, forward strand.
ACAGAAATGTGAGGGGTATACTCACTTGTTGGATACTGTATATAACCATAGCACTGACTGCCAAAATGGCTTTGAACCATTGAGACATGGACTCTACAAGACCTCTGAAGGTGCTCTGTGGTTTTTGGTACCAAGACATTAGCATGTGATCCTTTAAGTCTGGTATGTTTAGAGGTGGAGCTGCTGTGGATGAAGTCTTGTTTGTTCAGCACAGATGCTGGATCAGATTGAGATCTGGAGAATTTGGACGACAAGTCAACACCAACTTTGTCATGTTTCTCAAACAATTCCTGAACAATTTCTGCAGTGTGAGAGGGTGTATTATCCTGCCAAAATAGGCCTTTAGGGAATACTGCTGCCATGAAGTGGGTAACAATGTTTTGGTAGGTGGTACATATAAAAGTAAAACACACACACACACACACACACACACACACACCCAGCTGTCCACATGATGTAAAAAGAAAAAAATGACTAATTAGACCAGGACACCTTCCACTGTTCCAAGGTCCAGTTCTGATGCTAATGGTTGGACAAAGGTCAGCAAGGGCACTCTGACTGGTCTGCATTTATGCAGCCTGACACACAGCAACATAATAAACTATATATTTTGACACCTTTCCATCATAGCCAGCATTAAATTTTTCAGCAATTGGGCCTCATTCTGTGGGATCAGTATAGATGGACTAGCCTACTGCTCATAAAGAGTCAATGAGCCTTGGATGGCCAGAACCCTGTTTCTTGATGACCTGCTGTCCTTCTTTGGAATATGTTTGGCAGGTATTAGTTTTTCCTTTAAGCATTTTAAATGCCAGTTAATATTGCTCATGAAGGAGTAAATAATGCTATTTATAGTGAGATTCTGGCTAATGGAATGTTCTGGAAATGTACTAGTGCTCACTGAGAAAAACTATGATTTGTCCATAAATAACATTTCACTTCTGTTAGAACAAAATCTCTGTAGTTTTGTGCATTTTTACTGTTTTACTGCCTTTTTTAGTTTAGTTACTTTTATAATCAATGGATCAATAGAAATGATCCAAACTTAAACTAATTACTGTTTGACTTTGAAGCTTTATGCTAATGTCAAGTCTTTATCTTGCATGAAAACTCATGCTAAGATCTTCAACACGACACGACTTTGCAGTATAACAGGGTTACATAGGAATTTTAAAACAGGAAGTGGTCAGAACTACATATTTAGGCCACTGTAATGATGGGGTGATCTATTATTGATAAAGATTTGACTGCGCCGACTGTGAGCCTTTTAAAGGATGCTATGAGGAAGATAACATACACAAAAGTGCAAACTAGAGAAAATGTTCAGTACATGTGCACTTCAGAGATTTAGATTTGGATTAAACGTTTTGCCAATGTGATCGCAAACAACAGAATTTGACCTCCACGTGTAACCCATCTGCAAACACACTAGGTTCTGAGAACATGTGCCCGAAGTGGTGGGCAGCCCTATCCATGGCATAAGGAGAGTAGTTGGGGTTTAACTGCCTTGCTCAAAGGAACTTCAGCCTGGGGATCGAACCGGCAAACTACTGTTCACAAGACCAGATCCCTAACTACCAGGCCACAACTGCCCCAGGAGGAAACCGGAGAGTCTCGGGGAAACCCACGCAGAAACACAGGGAGACTCCACCCAGATGGGGACTTAAACCCAAGACCTCAGTACTGAGAGGTGAGCGTGCTAACCACCAAGCGTGCTGCCCTAAATAAGGAAACTCTGAGACACTGGAGTACCACAATATTATGTTTTGTGGTATTGCATTTTTTTTTTAGAATCAATAGTTAACATGTGACAGACAGTGGTTTATGCTGTTTAAACCCCAACCACTAGATGGCAGTGCTGTAATCTATCTTCAGTCATTAAACTCTTCCACTCCAATGTAGCATAAGGGTGCACAGCTAATGTTGGTATTAGCATTCCAAGCTGTGGTTGAATTTTATTAGATTTTTTTCAGCTGCAATATTTTGCTTTGCTTACATTATTGCAATATAAACACATTATACTGAATCACCACCCCATATCATGGTGCAGATCGTATTGTCAGGTTCTTGCCATAAAGAGGCCAAACAGTCTATTCTGACTATGTGCTCTTACAATGTAAAATACAGTCAGAATATTCTGAACAAAAGTTTAATGATGGTGAATTCAATTCGGTTTAAGGGAAGTGTTTATTTACATTGTACCTTTCCGCTGAGTGACAAGTCAAGTCAACTGTAAACTCCTCCATGTACATTGAGATTCAGTTAATAAGGGAGTCTGACATCACTTAATTTTACTAACAAAGGTCTTAATATGAACTGCTCTTTGAAGGCTCAGGAGAAATGGACAGTGACAAAGAGGAAACACAGATAAGCATTATAGCAATAGTTTACAGCATCAAATAAGACTCTTAGTCCAGAAACATGGCTGTTATTATCTGAGCCAATACGAACACAATGTGGGGCTTTATTGAGATCTGAAAAACTCAAAAAGATTATTGAGGTCTTTTTCTCAGGAGAAATATCTGAGCAGCAGATTTGAAACTCAAGCTAAAGTCTCATTTGCATCTGTTCTCATTGCTGTCTAAGAGAAACTGCTGAGATGTGTGTGTAAGGGTGCACTGCTAATGTTAGCATTAGCTGTCCTAACTGACTTCTACCTGCAAGTTTCCTAAAATTAGATTTTAAAACAAGTTTCCAAATATCATAATATATATAACTAAGCACTGTATCATACATACATATCATATTGCCAAAGCATTGCCAATGCGCAGTCTTAATAATTAATTAATTTAATTTAATTTAATTATCTATTTAAAATACAATAAATAATACAAAAATAAAATAAAATGCAGGTACATTTAGGTATTTAAGAATATTACTTTTATATTTGCAATAAGCATTTTATGTTAAAACAAACTAAGATTAGAATTATACATATAAACAGAACATTGGGTTATGATAATCATTTCCAGTGCTCTCTTAGATTAGATTTAACTTTTTGCCAATGTGATTTGCACACAAATTGCACACAGTGGAACACACACTAGTAAACACACTAGGTTGTAAGAATATGTGCCCAAAGCGGTGGGCAGCCCTATTCACGATGCCCAGATAGCAGTTGGGGGTTAGGTGCCTTGCTCAAGGGCATTTCTGTGATGACTTGCCCAGGGATCGAACTGGCAACCATCCAGGCACAAGATCCCCAACCCCCAGGCCATGGCTGCCCCCATCTTGGTGAAAGCTCTGTATTTACAGTGACCATCCAAAGTCTACTTCAGCTTATGTCTGATCTTTCTGAAATGCAATCTTGAAAATCCATACAGAACTCTTTACAATACAGTAAAATGAAGCATCAAACTGATGCAACTTATTTTTAAGAATACCGAAAGCTAGAGTAAAGAATAGAGCGCCGGGCCTCAGTGGCTCAGTGGTCTAAGGTGCTGTCACTATGATCTGAGGATTGCAAGTTTGAATCCCAGGTCACGCTGCTAGCCATTGACTGCTGGGGCCTGAGAGGCGCCATGCTCTCTCTGGGCAGGCAAGATGGCACTCTCTCCCCATTACTACTAAGTAATGTCAGCTGGTTCAGGCGTCTGCCAGAAGATCCATCAGAACTAGGGATCCTGCACTTTCGTCAGCAGTTCGAAATGAGGCAGTGGCTTGACTTCACATGCATCAGAGGAGGCCTGTGTGAGTCTGCACCCTCCTAGAGTCAGGGACATGGGCAGGTTGACTACACACATTTGGGAGAATTATTTTTTTTTTATATGCATTTATTATTTCACTATTTTGTAATGTTATCTTACAGGGGGGAAAAACACTACATAGATAGCATATTTAATCTATTTTCATAGTTGGTACTTTTAGTCACGTTTGTCAAAGTCAGTGTCATGTTTAATAGGTGATGGAGTACAATAACATATTTATTGTAATTTTTAAAGTATAAGAGAATTTCTGAACCTTCCATAAATATAACTTCTCTGTTCATCACCATCACATCCATTTTCTGTGATGGCAAAAGCACCACAAAATGACCTGCAGGCTTTCCCCATACTCCATAGGCCATATGAAAACAGGCTTTGTGCAAATAAACAAAAACATATTATTTCCCCAACAGAGGTCATGCAGTAGGTCATCAGTTATAAAAACAACCAAATTAACAGCAAATAAAAGGCAACCTGTGAGCCACAAGACAGCAGTCAGACTATACACCAACTCCTGCCGAGACTTCATCCAGAGTTTTAGAGGAAAAAGTGATGACGTGAATCTTTTTCAAGGTTCTGAATTCAAAAAGGTTCATAAACATCATTCTCCTCTTTTATGTGCCTGCTTAACACGGCCTCGTCCATTTTCTGTGACCACAAATGGAGAGAAAATGACCCGAATCCCTTTTATATTCATTAATGTATCAGCAGTGACCAAGTGAAAAGGGGACCACAGTTATTTTCCAAATATGAACAGCTTCAGGTGAAAACATTATAAAATGCTACTAGATATTACAACCTGCAGCAGTTTTAGTTGCCAGTGGGCAACTTAAAGGAGAACGCCACCAATGTCTCAAAATTTCTGTATGAATGAATTATTGAAATGTAAACTTTTACTTCAGAGTGGTTTGATGTGAAATGCTCTACTCTATAAAAACTTACCAGGTATGTTAGCAGTGGTGGTGATGGGAACTGGACATCTGAAGAGTTTAATGCCTCTAAAATCTGCTTCTCAGAATGTTATTACATGACTGCACTGCCTGATGTCTGAGATATTTTTCATGACAGTTTTGAGAACATATATATTTTATTCAGTCATGGTGGAGGGGTACATGTAAGGCACTGTTAGGCAAAAGATGGTTCTTCAAGGGTTCTTTAGTAAAGAATATGGTATAAAGAACAATGAACATTTGATCCCAAAGGGTTCTTTGCATGGTTAAAGGGTTCTTCAGATTTATGAGGAATATGATGTAGATGGTTCTTTACAGAACCTTTTTGAAAATGGTTCTATATTAGCAAAAAAAAAAAGGGTTCCTATATTATTACAAGCTTGACATCATAACTGCAGCAGGGGGTTTTGGGGGTTATATAGAAACCGTTTTGGGGGCTGCTTGCCTACTGTCCTGTAGCCCATCCCAGCCTTGTGCAGGTCTAAAATTTTGTCACTGGTGTCCTTAGACAGCTCTTTACTTTTGGCCATGGTGGAGAGGTTGGTGTGTGATTGATTGAGTGTGTGAACAGGTGTATTTTATACAGGTAACAAATTCAAACAGGTGCAATTCATACAGGTAATGAGTGCAGAACAGGAGGACTTCTTAAAGAAAAACTAACAGGTCTGGGAGAGCCAGAATTCTTCTCGTTGGTAGGTGATCAAATACTTATTTCATGCAATAAAATGCAAATTTATTATTTAAAAATCATACAATGTGATTTTCTGGATGTTTTTAGATTCTCTCACAGTTGAGTGTACCTATGATAAAAATTACAGACCTTTCCAGTCTTTGTAGATGTACATTATATATATATATATAAAATATTATATATATATATATATATATATATATATATATATATATATATATATATATATATATACACATACACATACACACACACACACACGTATTATAAATTAAATGGTTCCAGTCACCACTGTAAATGAGTCCAAGTCTTGAGATTCTCTAGAATGTAGCATTTCACATTAAAAGAACTCAACGTCTTCAGTCGTCAGAACTGATGAAAGAATGAGTGAAATTTATTTTTAATTCTGCTTCAGAATGAAGTTAAGGCCACTAAAGCTGAGCCTTTAAGACCGATGAACTCTTACCTGGAGTTGGAGCTGTTCCAGTAGACTGCATGTCTATCTGAGATCATCCTGTCGTCCGCCCAAACGGAGACCCAACTCACCACCATCAGCACCAGCACAGGCACCTCCATCGGACCGGCGCGTGCACGAACCCCTTCGTCACCTTCACCAGAGCCTCCTGGACAGTCTTGGCACTGATTGAGATTTCCCCAACTCTCTTAAAGACCACCTATGCTCGTACACTGACCCATAACAGCAGTGTTGTCCTCCGAGCTCGCTTGTGATGTGTTAGTCTAGGAGATCTTCATGCTAACACTCTGATTCAGTATTGGGAGATAAAAAGACTCCGCTGGATTCGGAACTGGACCGCAGTGTTTATAACCTGTGTTAAAACTTCTCACCTGCGCTCCACGTGTGGGCTGTCCATCACCTGTACAGCACGACTAGATGTTCTTCACCTTCTTCCACATCACAAAGTCCTTCAAAACACTGACAGCTCGGCAGGTTCCTCGCTCTTTATCTCCAGATTGGTTCCATGTGATGTGGAAGTGTCTGTAATGTTCAGCTGAAGGAAAATATCTCCACACCAAGCCTGACTTCACATGTGCTCCACGGCTACTGAGGTCCTTAATCCTAAAGCAGAAAGCAAACACTTCTCATCGCTCATCTCCGCTAGCTTTCCACCTTCTATGGTATCTCTTCAGTCCTTATCTCCTCACAGACTCCAGCCTGAAGTCCTGATCTAGTTCCTCACACCTCCAGTACCATTCCCAACACTGCCCGTACCGAGTAAAGCGTTCTAAATCCGCCCACTTTCCTCAGAAGAGGCGGGGCTTCAACACATGCTCACGCCAATCAGGGCTTCCCATAAATATTGTAGAAAATCTGATCTTATATTCACTGCTTAGATGCTTCCTCATGCTGCACCACAGTACAGAGTAGATGTAAAATGTTGAAGTGAAATAGCCATTATCTGGGAATAATTCTTATTTTAGTGCACATTAAGCAGCTTATTGCTATATGGAGAATATATTTTCAAAAACATTCAAGTACGTGTGTGATATGCTTATTTTCCAATGCTCCAAACAGTGATTCTAAACACGACTGCTGCTTCACTGAAGTTGTGGATGATTTCTACAAGTGTAAAGTGCGCCCCCTGCTGCAAGGAACAGGCAACTACTACTTTTAAAGTGCTCTTTATAATGATCATTAAACTGTATTACAAACACAGACCCTGTATATCCACTCACTGACCACTTTATTACAAACACAGACCCTGTACATCCACTCACTGACCACTTTATTACAAACACAGTCCCTGTACATCCACTCACTGACCACTTTATTACAAACACAGACCCTGTACATCCCCTCACTGGCCACTTTATTAGAAACACAGACCCTGTACATCCACTCACTGACCACTTTATTACAAACACTGACCCTGTACATTCACTCACTGACCACTTTATTACAAACACAGACCCTGTACATCCACTCACTAACCACTTTATTACAAACACAGACCCTGTACATCCACTCACTGACCACTTTATTACAAACACTGACCCTGTACATCCACTCACTGACCACTTTATT
>BRDA01003384.1:7266-22518 GCA_036984385.1 Crenuchus spilurus
AAGGACTGGGGAAAAAAAAAGGTTTGATGGACTGATAATAAATCCCTTATAAACAACATACTAAGTTGTACACTCATAGTTGTTTTGCCATTTGCGTCAAACAGGTGACAGGTATATTTTTTGTGCCAGTTTAAGCTTCTGAAGGGCGGGTTTAAGACTGACTTTGGGCTGGATATTTTTTTGGACCTGGCAACCCTGCGTCACAGTCAAGTTTGGTTTTTACACGAAGAACGGAAAACTAGACAAAATTGTTGCTGTTTACAAAGCATGCAAAGTCGCATTCAAGTACGCCGGTATTACAACAAACCTCACCACTCATTTGGTGAGACGACATGGCGAAAGTGGTGATGAGGACGCTAGCACCGCTAGTATAAAAGACACGGCAGGTCTAAAACACAGAAAAACAGGACTTCTTTCAGCCAAAACTCGACCACAGCTCAGCTACAGCCAAAGTAATACCGGCTTCAATAACCCGGTTCATTGTCAAAGACTTAAGACCATACTGTGTGGTGGAGAATGAGGGTTTTGGGGACTTGTTTAAAACATTGGAGCCCCGGTATCACATCCCAACGCGACAGTATTTTACTGTTTCTGAATTCACATGCCAAATACAACTTTACTAGTTCTCTAGTATTTCATTAATCTATCTGAAAGCAAGCAAAACACATTTCTAGTATTAAGTTATATTGACTCAATGTAAAATGATCTATTTTAAACAAGTAACTCGTGTTATTTCCTAACCTATTATACTGAACCAAATTGTATCGAAATCATACTGAATCGAATCGAACAGAATCGGTCCAATTTAAAATATATCGTTTCGGAATTGTATCGTATCGCATGAATCGAGATACATATCGGATCGTCATTTATTGGACAGATACACACCCCTAGTAGAAAGCCTTCCCTGGACAGTAGGGACAAGCAGGATACAGTCTTTATAATACCATTGATTTCAGAAGAAACAATGAATGTGAATGTACAGACCGATTCCAAAAAATTAGAATATCATGAAAAAGTTGATTAATTTCTATAATTCTATTCAAAAAGTTAAACTTTCATAGATTATAGATTCAGGGCCCACAATTTAAACAATTTCAAGTATTTATTTGTTTACTTTCACCATTTGGGCTTCCAGCTCATAAAACCCATGAAAACAGGATTTCAAAAAAATGTCTTAACATTTTGTAAAGAATCTCCAACCTCTCATCAGTTTCTAGAAAAGTATGCAATTCAGGAGTGGAGCAAGATCATAGGATATTTTATTTTTATACATGTATAGCTGGCACAACCTTTATCCATTATCTTCTGCTGAAACCTGTTCAGGGTCCCTCAGCCCTTCACCAGGACAGGACATTCCACTATCTTAGCTAAACCCAGCACAGGGCACCAATCCATCACTGGGCACACACACACCAAGGCAATTTAGAGTACCCAGTTCACCTGACCTCCATGTTTTTAGACTACAGAAGGAAAACCACGCAGAAACATGGAGAACATGGAAACTCCACCCACATGGGGACTCAAAGTCAAGCCCCCTGTGCTGAGAGGTGAGCGTGTTAACTAGCAACTAGCCCTGAAGATAAAAAGCAGACAAAAAGAAAGAACTTCAACTTCAGGGTCCTTGCTAGTAGTCAGTTCTTTATGATTGTATGATGCTTCCTGTTCACCACATTATCAGAAGCCTCATTCTCATTATTGGTCACATTATCTGCATTTGACATTTGACCTCCTTTGTTGTGCCATTTTCATCCAGATTTACTTTAGAGAATTTGAATAGACTTCATTAGCCATGAACAAGGGCTTCTTTAGTCACTGAAGTACATATTGCACGAAGGAACCATACATTTGTGACTTTCATTAGTACCTTTAAAATGCATTAAACAGTGGGACAGTACAAGCCTTCGCCCACGGATGATGACTTGCATAAATGCAGTCTTGCTTTGAGTGGGCACAGATGGAGGAAGGAGCTTTATACACACTTGAACAGTTATCACACTAAATGGAATATAATAGGAGTTCTAAAAATAAGGTAGGAGCTTTTATTGGATGGTACTGAGAGATCCATGTATATTTTTAAGCATATTTATACAATTAACATCCAAAAATATCCAGACAATGCTAATTTGACTGAATACTGATGATTAAGTTGCAGCTATTAGTGAAACAAGCATTCATTTCTGCATACACTGCTACAGGGTGTCCAATTTGCTTCTTTACCCAAACAACAATGAGTAACTAATATACTACATACTATATACTATATATTACATACTATACAATACTAATGAAGATATGGTGATCAATTTGGATTTAATATACCTCAGTCTGTGTGAAAAAGACTGACATGAATGATTACTCTGTGGGTTGATGGAAGATTTCTGACGACTAATATCTTTGGATGTAGGAGTAGAAGCCGGCGCCCATCCAGACATCTCCAACAGTAACTTGCTGCTGTGGTGAGACATTAAAGGCCTAAGTTCACCCTGCAAATTGTGCAACAATCCACACATAATGTATCAGTACACTGTTCAGGAGTGTTCATGGTGGGAATGTACTGGATAAACTTGATTCAGAAGGCAGTGAGAATTTCTGAAACTGTTTGGAAACAACAGGGTTATTGGTGGATGACCTTTCACAGCATAAAGTGTCAGGTTCAAGTGTGCTTGGATGCTGGTGGTGGACATTTTCAGCACATGTTATAATCTTTTACACAGACTGAGGTATGTTTAGTCCAAATTTCACCACCATATCTTCATTAGTATTAAAGTTATTCACAATCATTTGGGTAAAGAAGCAAATGGGACATTCTGTAAAATCGACAGAGGAATGCATTACTAACATAGTGGGACACTCTGGAAGGGTTGTTCATGAGCTGAAAGTCACCAGGCCCAATGACAAGAGTTGGCAAGTGTGAACGTGGGGGGTAAAGCCTCCCCCATTAGGCTGTGGAACATTAGAACAGAGTGTGACATCAGTAGGATTTTCATATTTATGTATGGTTGAGTTGTAGGCTTGGAACCCTGAGGAACCAGAGGAAGAACTAAGGAATAAATACGATGATGGTTATTTTGTGAATAAAGAAAAGAAAATGAAATGACTTTGGAGTAGAACAGTATATTTAGGACGTTGCTTGAGTCTCTGACTCATGCTAATCTGTACTATTAGCAAATTAACCTGGCTAGACTTCAGCAAACAATGAAGTTAGAAATCTCAAGGTTGCGAGACCACTGAGACTTCTGCTTACACACACTAGCTCTACTCTCAGCTGGGTTTCGGCATTCTCACCAGTACTTAAACTTCTAGCCCCACCTCAGGCTAAACCAGTTATATGGCATATTTAATACACATACTATATAAAGTCTTAAAAGTCTTTTGACCACTACATACATGGGTCAGTATACTTTTAACAGTTGAATTGCATCCTTATTTCTCTTGCCTAAGGTACACTGATGATGAGATCATCCCGCTCCATCCAAATGGTCTGTGGCCTTACGATCATGATCAGGGCTGGCGCTTCACCCACGCAGATCCCGCACTGCACATGGGGCCCCAAGTGTCCATGGGGGCACCACATAAGTCTGCCAGAACAATACTTCCCCCCCTTCCCCCCAGAGGGCAAAGTCCACACACTGGGCACCCAAGCACAAAAGCTTTTTGGTGTGCAACATTTGCTGCCGCAAACCATCACCCACACACACGTACCCTCTTGCTGGCAGTGGCCTCCAAATTCCCTTCATCTCAGTCTGACTGAGCTACTGTGGGATGTGTTGGAAGAACACTGCAGTACTACTTAACTTCTGGATCTACTATGATGATGTCAGATACCACAGGACAACTTCAGTGGCAGCACGGGAGGACCAACAGCATATTTAGCATATCAGCATCTCTTATTTGTCAGATTTGGCACCACATCCAGAACATTTTAGGTACGGTAACTGTTCAACATTGAGGATGTATCAGAGGTCACAAGAATGACTGTAATATGATTTTATACTGAAATATTTAACAGGTTGTTACTGTTTATATTATTTATCTTAGTAATGTAGAATAGCCAGGGGCAGTAGACTAGTAGAGAGTAGTTTGCTTGGGGCTAATCTAAGAATCAGAATCTCCTAACCAGCACCAACAGAAGATCATGCAAGCAATAAAGGCTTTGAACGGAACAATGTATATATACATATACAGTATATGTAAACTTCAAGCACCTGCAGATGACATTGCATGAGGATGATGGGGCTAAAAATACCAGTGTCTGGGGTGACGGGATTCATAGATTTGAAGAGGTGAAGAGGGGCGAAAAAATGAAAAAATTTAAAAGGGCACATTTTCCCCATTTTTTCTCAATTAGAGGGGCACCTACCCGGGCTCTTGTCACTTGTAGGAGAACCCTATACAGCACTGCATCACATTTTCTCTACTGAATAGGGCTCAGTTTGGGACACGTAGGGGTGCAATAGAGGATACTTGATGTATCCTTTTCTATTGGAAAGGCAACTATATAAGTGGACTCATTAAGACAGATTATTAATCTTTCTTGTTCTAGAGGGTACACCATCACAATTTATTTGGGGCCACTCAAATATTTTTTTCCCCATTTTCCACACACTGAACAAGACTTTCATTGCACTGTACCACCTCATCAATCAATCAAATTTTATTTATAAAGCGCTTTTTACAACTGATGTCACAAAGCAGCTTTACAGGGTTAGTAATAACAGACATCAAATAATTAATCCCTAATACCCAGTGAGCAAGCCAACGGCGACAGTGGCAAGGAAAAACTCCCTCAGAGCTGGAGGAAGAAACCTTGGGAGGAACCAGACTCACATGGGGGACCCATCCTCCTCTGGTCTGCTAATTCTGTGTAACAGGGAAGGATGCACCTCTTCTCAACCTGAGTCCTGTCACACACCCTGCAAGTATTTATAACCCAATCATCCTTGAGCAACCCCATCTGCAGGATCCTGAAGTTACTACCACATTAAACATGCACGATAACTAATTTTTTGCTTCTTTGGACAAGGACACATAGGATCCTATTTATAATGGTACAGTGAATTAACAGGAGTCACTGCTGGCACTGGCACATACAGAAACATTCAGGTTGCTGAAATTATTTAAGTGAAGAAGGCACACATGGTTGGTGCAAAGTACAAGATAAACTGGCTAAAAGCCTTCAGCACCGAGATTCTAAAAGTGTCTAAAGTGCAAAATGAACATCTATCAAAATGTTCTAGAAGCATCCATGTTCTTACCAGCATCCTTCCCTGTTACACAGAAGCATTCATTTAGTTGAGATTTCTATACAGATAAAATTAAATGGGGAAATGAGATTGTTGAATGCATACAAGGAGCTATTCATTCTCATTGTGCATGATTTATGGTGGGCAAAAAAAAAAACTAACAAAAGATGTAGAAATAAGAGAATTTGGGTGCTACTGAGAAATGTGCTGTTTCACTTCCAATAAATTTATATTATCTACTTAATTAAGGATATATTTTTAAATTACAATATTTTAAACTGCCTAGAGGATAACTTTTAAGTGACTAAAATTATTATTTGTTTCATGATTATATACAGGCCTACACAGAGATACACAGAAAATCTGCCAGTGTTAAATCAACACTACTAGAGTTAAATTAACACTGAGAGTGTTACATTTTGACACCCTCAGTGTTAATTTAACTCTAATAGTGTTGATTTAACACTGGCAGATTTACTGTGTATGGTCAGAGAGTGAACACATCTATTTCTCATAAATCTTACCTCACTGTGTCCACTGAGTATATCTAAAGTTTTTGGAAGACAATTTTTTTCCTTTCATATGTCTTATTTTTTAACCTCTCAAAAGATTTATAGCCATAAAAGTTTTTGGAATTATATTTACTTCTGAAAAAAATATTTTGAATTGTAATAAATTAGGCAAGCTGATGTTTAAGAAGAGAAAAGCTAACAAAGTTGCTATCCAGTTGCACAAATAATTATTAAAAATTAGTAAAAGCAAGAAAACTGTATTTCTTAAATATTATCCAACAGCACTGAGGATGATCTTACCTGCCGCTCACCCAACTCTTCTCCCTTATGCAGTCTGGAGAGGGTACCATAGGATATGGGTTCCACAACCAGACTGTGCAACAGTTTCTTCCCCCAAGCCATTCAGAACTGTTCTTATGATCTGACTGACACCCCTACACACACTTCTCCATCATCTCATCCCCTTGCCTCTGTACATTTCCAATACAGAATAAATACAGTATATGTGTGTGCGTGCATCTTTGCACATTGTATCGTCTGCTGCTGGAACACTAAAAATACTATATTTATCCATGACTATCTAAAAAAATAGTCATGTACATCCTTTGCACATTCGTGAAAATGTAGGCTGCAAGAATACCATATACCAGGGGTAGGCAACTCCAGTCCTGCACAGTTTGGTGATCTACCTGATCAAACACACCTGATTCAACTCAGCAGGCAATTAGCATGTTTAATTGTAGTGTCAGAGCAGTGACATCACCAAACTGTGCTGGACACAGCCTACCCCTGCCATATACTGTAAGTGTATATACTGTATATTATATTCCTGTACACTGTATTGGTCAGTGCTACTCTGTTGTGCCCACACACACACACACACACACACACACACACACACACACACACAGCGTGTCTAGTCCCTGTAGAGAAGTATTGTCAGTAAAATAGGACTTTCTGGAGCAGATAAACATAAACGTATTGGTATTGGTACTGTGTGTCATGGTCCAGGCCAGTCTAGGGGTGAGTCAGAACAGCAATAGGGACATACCTAATATGTGACGAGATTAGTCAAATCAAAGGAGAATGGAAATAAATACACGTGCACCTATACTTGTCCATATAGTGCAGCTGAAATGACAATAAGCTTCACTTGACTGCTGTATTTGGATATTTTATCAAAGTGTTGTCATGCCCTAATTCTGAGCAAAAAGTACTGTTGTTTATGTATTTATTTATTATGTAATAAAAATTTTAGCTTTGCATTTCTTAATGTAACTGCAGCTCACAAACCCCTCCAGCATCCACACAGGTTCAGCGTAAGTATCAGGGGGTTATGAATGAGCTGACTGATTCTGAATGGAGTAAATGAAAGAGGCGAATGGTGACATCATCTCTGCTCATGTGATATAAACCCCTGTTGGCTCTGCACCTCCCCTGTTTCCCTTACTACAGCACCTCCTGCTGTTGCCACCCTCATACACCCACTGGTTCTCAGTATTTTATTTATTTATTGATAAAAGAATCACCTTATGTGGCATAAAAATAAAGGTCAATAAGGCAGGAAATGTTTCACAGCAGTATTAGGTTGCATAAATCTCTCTCTCTCTCTCTCTCTCTCTCTCTCTCTCTCTCTCTCTCTCTCTCTCTCTCTCTCTCTCTCTCTCTCTCTCTCTCTCTCTCTCTCTGCTTCAACACCACCCTGGTTATATCTAGATGGGAACTTCAGACAATCTTCTGATTGTCTAGGAGCCCATTTCCTTATTCCTTTCATCTGAATTTTGCCCTTTTCCTTTGATGAAATTTGCACAGCCTCTTTTCTTTCTTCCCTATCCTCCCAGTTGGGAGTGTCTTATCTATAGCTTATCACACACATTTTGACTTTTTTTTATCCGCCTGCCTCTACCCATTTCCAGTATCTGTGTCTTCAAAGTGCCATTTGGTGATGTGTTATCCCGATGTCCCTTATCTCTGTATTGCACAGATGCTTCTTTTGAACTTGTCCTGAGGTGGCTAAGAAACATAGAGGAGGCTGGGACTACAGGCTAACACCATGTGACTGAGGAACACTAGTAGCAGTAACTGTAGCCACTGAATCTGCAGTGAACAACAGTGATCACTGCTGTGAAGAAGAGATTTCAGGTATGAAGCACACAACTACAGGCACTGCTCACATCAGGCCAATCACTTTCCGCCCAAGGTGTTTACTGAGACTTTCTGTTTTATTCAATGGCTCCTTATGGGGACAGCTGATGAGCTTTATGTTAATGAGTATCAGCAAACTGTTGTCAAATTCTGTGCTGTAAATGTGAACATGTAAACAGATAGAAGTACCTGTAATATCTGACCAACCTAATTTTCCTGGACATCAACAGATTATAATACAACTACAATTATAATAGTGCTTCCCATTATGACAACCATTATGTCATTATTATACTCTATTATAATTAGGGGTCAATTTGAAGGGAAATAGCTAACAATAATAATAAAAATAAATAAATAAAATGTCCATCATGGAAAACTGTCATAGCTCCTTTATATTTTTATGCTTAATCATCCTCCAACATTCCCTTGGATGCCTTTGTCCAATCATAATTTGAACTATCTTTCTTGATTGTTTTTCCAACCTCACTTCCACCAATAGCTATAACTTTGAATTTGGGAAATTAGACTGAAATGTTGAGATCAGCATAAATATATTGATTGATGCCTTTGAACTTTCCCAGATAGCAAAAGTATCCTGGCCCACATCTGGCCCATCCCCCCATTTCATTTGGCCCACTTGCCATATGGATTGACGGCACTTGGGCAGACCGCTCCCGGTTCCAAGACGTTGCTCACATATACACCAGATTAGGGCCACATATCAGCCAAGTGTAGGTAGCACTGCCATATCTCTGCCAAAAGTGGACCACATCAGTTATGGTACATGTGGGCCAAATTCAATATAAGGGCTCACTTGCAGTTTGCCATGCCAACAGTGGGCCAGCAGTGCAATTTGTCAGCCAGAAGTGGCCCACATCTGTATGCTATCTGGGTTGGTATTGGAGAACATTGGACAAAAACAAATAAATGGATCTTGAACAAATCAAGAGCAAGTTTTCAATAGAAGCCAGGATAACCAAACTGAAGCTCAAACTTTAGAACTAGAAGAACTTGTTCACAGGAAAAGACAGTTAAGCTTGGAGTAACTGAAGGTAAAAGAGGAAGAAGACAATACAATCAGGACTCATAGATTAATCATTAAGAAGCCTGAAGACCCAAACTAAAGACAGGATATTCTGGAGAAACACTATTTAAAGTATAAAGTAAGCAGGAAGTGGTATCAACTTGATGGCACTTATAATAAAACTAAGAATTTATATGTATAGACGATCTGTAATTCTGACATGTTGATCAGTGTTACACTGGCATCCCCTTGTGGTCAGTACTAACACTGTGGAATCTTTTCTGTAGAATGTTAGTTGTAGGCCTCTGTCAGGAAATCAAACAGAAAAAATAAATAAAAATCAGATGTGAATTTGCTGTTTGTACACTGAAACAAAAGAGCAGCACAAAAGTAAATTTCACATTTTTATTACCAGTTGTTGTATTTGTACAAAGAGACCAGGGAATGCAATTACAAGACTAAAACACTGGACACTGCACAAGTACACAGTAGCACAGCAGCAGAGGAGACTAGGACATGTCTGAACTCTGGACAGAGAGCACATTGGCTGCACCAAGGTTTAGCAAAGCGACAATACAGCACAGACACACGACTCACCAGGCGAAGGAGTTACACTGACCACATGACGTGAGGACAGCACTGACAGAGTCACTGCAGTGTTACTAAGTTCACAGTCCACCAGATTAAAAAAGAAAAGTATTTTATGTTACCGAAGCTTGCCACAGGTAACTCTTGGTAAGCTTTCTGATAGAATGTTACAGTCAGCAGTCAGGCTTGGCTTAACCCTCCGGTTCAGATCAATCATCTCTGGTTCATCAGTGGCTACTTTAGCTGTGAGAGATGCCTATTGGCTTAAAATGAGACAAAGGGAGACTTGATGACAATGTCCAGTGGCTACACTTAAGTGTCAACTGCTGGACATGACCTTCAGGATAAGCTCCTCTATGCTGCAATGAACAGAGCAAATCAGAATACACTGAAGGTGAGGATTTGACATGGACCAAATGTTGCTAAAATTGATCCAGTTTCTTCCCATTTTTTTGACTTTTTGGTCTATTTCCATATTAAAGAAAAAGCAAAAACACCAATCTCCTTAATATCTCCATTGTGTCTCATAGACGAGGTCGGATGGAAACCCAAAAGAGATATTAGCTCCTGTTGCTCTAAATATTTCTCCTAATAAAGGGACCTTAGTGATCTCACTTATGTCTCCACTTGATTTTCATTAGAGATCTCAATAAAGTCTCACACTGTGCTCATATTTGCCAAAAAACAACTACCGTAATCTTTATTGAAGACAGCAATAGGAACTCATTCAGGACTAAGTCTCAATTTTGATGCTGTGAATATTTGTCATTTTTATTTGGGACGGAAGTATCTCAGGTCTCATTTTTATCTCATGCTCTGTCCAAAATAATTTCAAGAGAATTTCCCTCTGCACACTATTCTGATCATGGATGTAAATAAGACTGCTTTGATATTGAAATTTGGTGTTGAATGACACGTATTTCAAGTTCTGCAGTAAATCCAATTTGATTGGTACCATAAAAGCATTGAATTTCAATACCCAGCTTTATTCCTGACTAAAAGGGGCCGCTTAGAGAAACCTGACCAACAGGAAGCTATTGTGAAGAGCCCACACACTAAAGCAGCCATCAACTGATCCAGGAGAAGTGTGCTAAACAGGACAATCACAGAGGCACTTGAGAAATGAGGAACACTACCAAATTATTAAGGCACCACAGACAAACACTCACAATGTATCTTTGGAACAACAACACATTCTACATACAATGGGCTTACACGTACAATGTGTTATTTTCTAAGCTTTCAGCTTCTTTTTAAGGATGTATCACATTATTCATTTTCCTTTACTCACATTATAAAATGGTTAAAAATAAAATCACATTGTGTGAAGATTACCTTGGCTTGGTTTTGAAATAATCAATGAAAATCTCAGTGAACCACAATAAGAGAATCAAACGGTGACATTTCTATTAACATTTGGGACGTAACTACATCCTGCCTTCGGCTAAAACCTAAAAAAATGTCACACTTCACATAAACCAAGAAATCGATGTTCCTGCTGTGATGTAAAATATCTAAACAAAATCAAGAGAAAAGTTCACACAAGGTTCTTGTATAGTTAATGTACATGATCATGTACTATGATGTGCAGTTGTGAACATGAATGAATGCAAATTCAGCCTTTAAACATGAAATGAATTAAGACTTTGCTGCAGAGAGATTAGATGCAGCCATGAATATTCATGAATATAAACACACATACAACTTTATGTCCAGATGATAATTCAAGCTCTCTCTGTTTGTAATGATAAACGATATGATTGTATATAAATAAAACCACCAGACACTATCACAACTGGTTTGAAATGAAGAATGAATGGTGATAATGCATTTTAAAACAGCTCAGAGACTTTAGTATCAATAACATAAAAATAAAACAAATGCATATATCAGGTATATGTCTTTCTAGTATTGTTAAAAAAAACAAATGTTTTCTAATCTGAAAAAAAAATACATTCAGTTCTTAAGTGAGAGACAAGCCACAGTCACACACAGCAGCTTAAGGAGATCACAACACTTCTGGGCTTTCTCTAGCTTTTTCAACCACAGGACTGTCTGTGATGTATAAATCCAGCTGTTGACAACTGGCTCTATTCAGCCAGAGGAGAGCAGGACAACACCTGTCAAAATGCTTATATGTCACTGGCATTTTTGGATGGAACATAAGAGATATGAATGCATCTGACTGTCTTTATGGAAAACAAGGAGGGCACAGTTTGCACTTCATGTGTAAAGTTTCAGAACTGATATATTCTCAAAGTGCCTCATCAGCCGTCATAGTCTGTAAGAAAATGCAATATAAAATATTGATATAATGCTTCATGTTTGTCTTCACAATTTTGGAAGGCTTTTTCAGGTAAGGAGTTCCTTAGAACAGCACCTAAAATCAGTAGAGGTAAAGCATTCCACTGGTTTATCACACACACACACACACACTTGTGTGCCACGTACATGAGAATATGTGCAATAACGTTTCTTGAACATGACTTACATTGGCAACAATCATGGAATGTGGATGACCTTGTTAAGCTCATCACTACACTCAATCCTGGTTCTGACTACTGACTATAGTATTCATTGGAAAGAAGGGCAGTTCCCATTTAAAACAGCAGTATTCTCTTTCTTTAATCATTAGTGTGGGAATTCTTCAATAAGAAGTGATTGAGTGATTGAATTTAAAATCTCAGCTGTCTTGAGCTCATGCTCAGTTTGTACCCACAGCCTTGGAAATGTGACTGATCAGAGGAAACCAAGTCTTAAACCAAGGCTGGTGACAAAAGCGGTAAAGAGAGAAGAGCCCTAGCTTCGCGAGAGCAGTCCCTTCTTAAAGGCCACTACACCTACAGTCGCAAGTGTCAGGAAAGAGGACACGCCCATGAACTTGAGGAATCCTCCGACGGATGGCAAGTTTCTTTCCCAGAAGGTGCTTACAAACGGCACTGCAGGGACATCCTGGAAACAACGTTAAGATCAGTAGCTATTCTAACAGTACAGAAAAGTAATTAAGAAAATTAAATATAGTATTTAAGTATGCATAACTGAAGTGCTTTATTTACCAGTGATTCAGGCTCTGGCTGCCAGATCTGACTGGAATGGAGTCTTCCCATCGCACACAAAATCTGAGAGAGAGGATTTAATTAAATTATATGCATATTTAATACAAATTAAACCGTGTATATACATATACAGCTCTGGAAAAAATAAGAGACCACTTCATATGTGGTCAACCCAATCTTCAGACCTGAAAACCACTGAAAACATCTGGAATGTGATTAAAATAATAAAAAAAAACAGTCACAAGCCATCAGACAAAGTCAAGCTGCCTAAATGTTTGTGTCAAGAGCGGCATAAAGTCATCCAACAACAATGTGTAAAAAAAAGCATGAAATATCAGAGTTTTTCAACCAAATACTGATTTGTGAATATTAGTATTGTGGGGTTTAAAAATGAACATGATCTTGTTTTATTTGCATTATTCAAGGTTTGAAAACACTGCATCTTTTATGTTCTTTTGACTAGTTGTCATTTCTTGCAAATAAATGCTCTAAAAGACTATTTTTCCTTGGAATTTGGGAGAAATGTCTGTACTTTATAGAATAAAACAAAACTGTTAATTTTACTAAAACACATCTATAAATAGTAAAAAGCAAGAGAAACTGATCATTTGCAGTGGTTGCCAGAGCTGTACATGCACTGTGATGCACTGATCTGAACATTGTGCATACATTTTGGAATATGCATGTGAATATATTGCATAACTGCTGTCCAAAATGTATCTCCAAAACAATATGTTTAATAAAGTAAACAAAAACATTTCGATTTAAGTGAATGCAAAGAAATTAGACTAGAAGTAACATTATTATATAGAAGTAACATCAAAGCATAACTAATAGTCCATTTATACTGACTTCTTCTTGCAATTTAAAGGGGAGCTGCTTGTAGACATCAATATATCTGTCCCAATTTTTATGTTCCAGGTTTTACATCCAAAAGAACCACAATTAAGATCATAACCAGGACTATTCTGATGCTTATTTGTAGAACCAAACTGGTGCTTTTGAAGAAGATCTTCTCAAGCTCCTTCATCCTGGTTCTGCAGAGTGCCAACCTGTGTTGTATTGTTGACTGTTGGATCAATTGTGAGCATGTGAGTAGATGTGAGTAGGCAAAAGGTGTCCACTATTTCTACATTTTCTCCATCAGTTGAAATGTTACTGATTAGTGGACCATGTTGTCATGACTTTTGGCTTGTTCAAGATAAGCAGCATCTTTACAGTCTGTTCTTTAGCTTCCCTTAGACCTACCTTTAGATCTTCCTGTTTCTCTGCTTTGAATGTCATGTGCAAATCAAATTCTGTTGCCGTTTCTTCCATCAGTCTTATATCCTAGATCGTTTTCCTTCAGTCCTACTCTCACATTATATGTTCAAGAAATTGCAGCCTTGCCTGTTCATGATTGTTGTTTCTTGATCAGTGCAGATTCCTCATTACACCAATAACCTTAAACATTTATATGAGCACTACAAAAGACTGATCTCTCACCTCTCTGGCTGCTCTCTCTCCAGCCTGTATAGCTCCCTCCATGTAGCCGCTCCACTCTGTGGCCGTCTCAGTGCCCGCAAAATACAGTCTACCCACAGGCTCTCTGATCACTCTACAGGGAGAAAGAAAGAGAAAGATGGACTGAAATGCATGATTCCTAACTCACATTACTGGACACAGTTATGCAGGGATTTAGGGTGTAGACTTGCCAACAAACAGCTGTTTAAGCCTATACTTAGCACACATCAGCTACTACCGTGGTAACCCTACTTACTAGCATCCCTACTAACGAGTAATCCAGGTAACGAGTCGAGATCTCGGAATATTTTTGTTCCATGTAACAAGTAAAATTCCAAGTAACGAGTAGCCTATATTAGTTCAAGTATGCCAACCGCTAGGGGCGCGGTGGTCGTAACATACCCTAGATGCTAGCGTAGAAGAAGTCAGTCAATACCTTTGACCTCTGTCCAGTAAAAGTGAAAGTGCTAGTGAAAGCGACACAAAGAAAGCAAAAGGTAGTGAACAAGAAAGTTTTACTTTTACTTTTCATATGATAAGTGTAACCATGCCATACACGTACGCCCATCCTCCTCTCCTCCTTAGCCGCCAGCCTACACGAGCGCCGTCGTCTCGTTTATGTTTTAAAAAACCCATATAAACACATTATTTAGCATATTAAAGTATACTGTATATTGGCTGGCTGACACGGCTTAATCAGTTTTACATGTATTCTTATGGGGAAAATGCATCCAGCTAACGAGCAAACCAGCTAACGAGCTCGGCTCCTGCACGGATTAAACTCGTAAGTAGGGTTACCGCTGTACATTTAAAGTCAAGTGTTGGAAAGGGAGTATAACGTCAGATGTAGTAATAAATGTGCACTCACTTGCCAAACTGTGTTAGGATGCCAGGGGGAAAGTAGATTGTGTAGCAGCCACCCGAGTATTCCTCTTCACACCAGTTTTTCTCCTCATAGTGGACAGGCTGAAAAAAAAGAACATTTTGTAACTTCATTACAAACGTATCAGCATTATTCTTCAAGTTGTACGTAAAGGTTAATATTTGTTAAATCACTGTTAACGATGTGTTAGATGAAAGGGGGACCGTAGGATTGTGTCAAACCGTTCACTCACGTGTAAATAATGATGTAGACTGCAATATGAGGGAAAGGTTGTGAACTGAAATTTACATGT
>BRDA01003384.1:32584-50953 GCA_036984385.1 Crenuchus spilurus
ATACACACAGCTTCTGCAGTGTATTCCTATACAAATCATCCATTAAAAGCCCCAACAAGAGTCAGAGGGGAGTTTTGTGACAGTACAGTCATGCCCATATTGATCATTAAACAGACGCAAATGTTTTAATGGGTGTGGTCACATAGTATTATTGTTCAAAGTCCTCTCAAAACTCACTACCAAAGCAAGAGCAATTCAGGTTTAGGGTCAATAAACTAAATTCTATTGTAAATGGCCTACTATCATCATTGACATTATATGTCTACTTCTAATTAATGCAGTCATTTACTTTAAGTTGTACCCATTGCAGACACAAATGTGCTAATGCACACACACACACACACACACACACACACACACACACACACACACACACACACACACACACACACACACACACACACACACAGCTTGTTTAGTCCCTTGTCACACAGAAGTACTGCCAATAGAATAAAGCTCTCTGGAGCAGATAAACAAAAAACTATTAGCACTGTGTCTAATGCCAGTAATAAGTTACAGGGGTATACAGCCCCCCAGAATTGATCTGTGGAGCAGTGGATCTGTGTTCTCTAGAATGATGGTGCTCCATCAAGTACTTTTGGGATGCTTTGAAGCTGAGATGTGGTGGTGATCATCCAAAATGTTGGCCTTATTGAAGATCGTCACTGAATGCAATCAAATCCTCAAGGCAATGCTCCAAGATGTAGTAGAAAGCCTTCACTGGGCAGTAGAGACAGTTACTCCAACAAAAGCAGGATAAACTCTTTTTTACTAAACTTGATTTTGAAAAAAACAATGAATGAGTTGCTGTTCCAATACTTTTGTCCATATTGTGTATAAAAGCCATCACTATACTGAGTCTACACACGTTTCTCTAATTTACAAAAAACTGTTAATTGACTCTCTTTGTGTCAGCAAATGTCCCTCCACCCATCACATATCCCAACCACTGACCAAGCAAAGACACATCACACAGCAAATCAGTTCAACCTTCAGCACAAAACCGATTCATCTCCTTCATGGGGGCAGGCAGCAGGAAATCACTCTGAACCTCATAATAAAGTTCTTTAATTACCCCAGTGTATCCCCTTCCTCTGTATCCATGGCAGCCAAGCATTCATCCTTTCACCCAAGCTCATCCACCTCCCAAAATCAGCCACTGTGAGTGCTATGATTAACTAAATTAGGGGTAAAGAATGGAGAGTGGCATTGATTACAGGACATTGAGACATGAATGCTGGGATGGGGCAGCCTCTGATCAACTCCCCACACTATAGAACACGCCTGCCTTTCTACAGTTCTACCTACAACACCCTAATGCATTTACCTGTTTATACCCACCCCTCTCTCTATCTGATACTGCTTACACAGTAAACACACAGATGTAGACATGGTGGAAAGGTCACACATCGCTGTGTAAACGTGATCATCGACATGCTGGGAATCAGTCAGCTGTCAGCTCTACACTCTGTAAGTCAGCTTGCCATGAAATGGGTCCCATTTGCTTCGTTACCCAAACCACTGTGAATAACTTTAATACTAATGTAGATATGGTGACAAAATTAGGATTAAATGTATCAGTCTGTGTGAAAAAGATTGACATGTATGATTACAGTGCAGATAGAGAGGTTTTATTTTCTGACAACAAATATCTGTGGCTGTCGGAGTGGAGGCCGGCGCCTGTCCAGCAGTCTTCATCAGTAACTTGCCACTGCAATGAGACATTAAAGCCCTCAGTTATCCTCCAGGACACAGCATGGGATGCTGGTTATTTCACATTGAGAATTGTGCAGCGATCAGTGCATAATGTATCAGTACACTGTACAGGAGGTAGTGTTTATGGTGTGAATGTACTTGATAATTCAGAAGACACAATGCAAAAAGAAAGCTAACAAAAAAAGCAGGCCTCCATGCAGACCACATCACCACCTGATCAGGAGAAAAGAGCTGCATGCTGGACATTTTCTTCACACGTTGTAATATCAGTCTGAGGTAAATTTCATTACCATACCTTCATTAGTATTAAAGTTATTCACAATTGCTTGGGTAAAGTAGCAAACCAGACACCCTGTATTAAAAAAAAACTGAAAAATTGAACATTTAGGGGACACAATGCTAAGACATCTGTAAACCCTACAGAAGTAAATGTTGCAATGCTAATTAGGTAGATAGAAGAGCTGGTCACATTTACCTGGCCTCCGTTGGTGGTGGAGAAGATCCTCATGGTGCCTCCACACTGCTTGATGTACCAGAGGAACCAGAGAGCAGACACCTCATGTGGTTCTGAGGTCACGTTGACATTGACAAACAGCGTGGCAAACCGGCGGGCACAACTACATTGAGACAAATGTAAAAAAGATGCCATGTTTACAGCTGCACCAATTCACTGCCATAAAACATTTCCTTCATGTGTCTATGGTTGAAAAGATAGCAGAGGCACAGATATGTCTGTGTCACAAAAATAACTTTATTGGAACAGTTGATTCAGTACCTGGTCCAGCAAACTTTATCAAAGAACTCTTTCATAGTCATATTGTCCCACTCTTCAGCATGAGGGGCCCTCCATGGAGCTTCTTTTGGGATCTGAAATATATAACCAAATACTGTTACTGTTCAAATAGCATCATCATTAAAACAAAAAATGTTACTTTAATTAATATAATGAATGATGAATATAAGATATGTCAGATTACCTTTATGAATTTAATTATGAAAACAAAAAAGAGTCTTTTTTTAATAAAATTATAATAACGTCCATTTTAATTTTGAATAACCATAAAGTCTCATCATTTAGAGCCACTGTTGTATCTTGTTTAAATCTACTGGTGGGATTTTGCTGGTACAAAGAACGCTATCTTAGACTTTACCTCCATGCCCATCTTGTCCATTGTCCTCCAGAGGTTGTTGTAGTCCATCAGAGCTAGGGGGTTCCACATTGGGGGGAAAGGCCCCTTGAATGGATATGACTTCCCCTAGGAACCATAAAGCAGCAGACATTAGAACGTTTCTTGCCAAAACAATGGTAATTATAATTGTCATTGTTTGACGTAACGTCTTTATAATCGCAATCATGTTATCATAATTGGATTTACAATTAGTGGGAACCTGTCTTGTCTGCCTAAAGTACACGTCACTGCATTTTTCATGCCTTACATTCAAACAAATAAGCGAAAACAGAGTAGGGCTTCTGTTCTCAGTCTACACTGCATTTCAGCTTGATGGGATAATTAGATCCCAGGGTTTTAAAAACAACATGGGATGCCATTTTATTGTAGCATATAATTTGCCAATTATATTGACACTTTAAGGGGTCTCAGAATAATTATATGTCATTGAGAATTACATGTGTAATCTCAATAAAATAAATAATCACAACGTAGCAAACAAAAATAAGAATTATGTCTCTTTGGCATACAGGGGTGATATGACACAATCTGTCTGTTCACACACAGCATTTCATTCTCACAGTAGTGGAAATGCTTAGTCAGGATGATCACACACTCCACAGTTGGCCGATGGAGTAACAGTAAGCAGACATTACTTCATACCTGAATTGCTCTGCTGCAGAGGGGCTCTTAAATGAATGCAGTTACGGCTGATTGATTAATGTTTGACTACAGATGAAAAGATCTGATACACACACGCACGTATACCAGAGGAGATAAGTTTCCCTTAATCAAAGTTCCTCCCTATTATGCCTCTAATAATTGCTCAAGCTATGGAGCCTCATAATGGGGTCATTGATAAAAGAGCTATAATCCTCTAGACCTTAGTCTAGGTTGCGCAGAGTAAACCAACCCCATCCATTCTGCAGCCACTGTCCAAATTACACCACCAACTAGGATTTCAACACAGCTTTGACATCCAGTGATTTATCTAGAGCTTTCTGTTCTTTGGGAAACTGTCATTTTCTCAGGGAGAAAGGTGCAAGTGGAACTCTTGCTGGACTAAAACCAAGAACTCTGACAGAAAACCATTAGAACAATGGTTTTCAGCAAAATGCTTGTTGGAGCTGTCAAAGGAAGCCATCGCCAGGCAGCCGAGTGTGCACAGTGTTATAATGAGAGGTGTATGCGCATAGCATTACTGATGAAGAGCCTTACAATCGCCACCAAGTCTCAGCCTCCACCAAACACCACAAAGGCAGTCGGAATTACTTACTGAGCCGAAATGAGCAAAGTTAAAAATGACACCTACAAAAGCTACAAAAGACATCTGAACTAAACCTACACAAACATCTACTGAAGTGTATTTCAACAGGTGCCATCTGTCATAAAAAGCTGCTTTTGCCAACTATGATCAAACCTGGCAAAACCAACCAATGACAAAAAATGCATTTCCTTTTAAATGTTTACACGGGTTTACAGCTGTTGTAGGTTATGTGCAGCCTTATGAACAGTAGTGTATTTCACTTTATTTGGATAGGCTGCTATGTTCCCGCATAGATAATCTACAGATGTTCACATTATTTACAAATTATCTGTTGAAACAGCCGATACTTAATAGTGTTAAGGTTAGGTTTAAGATCAGTATGAGAGTTTCTTGGCTAGGTTTTGAGGTTTTTTGTTGTAAATTAAATCCAAGCATCAAAAACAGCCAATCCAGGTAAAGTGTTAGCCAGTATTGTACAGTTAATTGCTGTAAAAACTGCAGAGATAATACTTTTTGTTCCTAAAAGAGCCTTTCAATGGACTGTTCTCAGGAAATGGGGGCCAACGTAACCTGGAATGTTGCTGGTTCAATCCAACAGCAGACACTTGAGGAAGGCACCTAACCCCCAACTACTACCTGGGCACTGTGGATAGGGTCTGCAAACTGCTTCAGGTACATGTTCTCTGTGCCCCCAGCATGTCCACTTGTGTGGGTATGTGTGTTTCACTGCACGGAAGGGTTAAGTGCAGGAGTCAAATTGGCATTGGCAGATGATTGTGCGCGTTCTCTTGCACTTTCAGAAAGACTCCATTCTTTGATCAAACACCAGTACAATCAGAATCACTTCAGGTTCCCTAAAGAACCTTTCAGTAGGTTGTTTTATTGAAGCAGTGACATACAAGAACAGCATGTGTTTCCCTAAATAACCTTCCAGTAGATTATTCCTTGGAAAATGGATTCCTTGGAGCGACTAGATTTCCCTAAAGCTTTCGATGGATAGTTCTTCAAAGAAGCACTTTTGTAAATGAAACAAGCAAGTATGAAGAACTTTGAAGAAGCTCCAGAAAAATGTCAAAGTCTTATACAAAGTAAATCTGTACATCCAACCAAGGAATCGTTTAGGAACCTTCATTTTTAAGAGTGTAAGGATGTGGGTGTGTATTACGTCTGTGTACGTGAGAGACGTGGCACTGCATTAGAGGACAGTGGATTTCTTGCTATCCAGTAACAGGTCTGTTCCCATGGTGATGGAAGTGATGTGAATGCACAGACAGATGAGAGATGCAGCGTGTAGCTCTTCTGTCCTCTCAGCCACAGCAGAAGCCAAGCCTGTGGTTCCTTTAGCAAATAACCCATGTAGCAAATTCACCACCTTTAATCTTCATCTACATTAATCACTGATGTGCTGAAGTTGCTTGACTGGGCAGTTTGGCAGAAGGCTGACCGGAGAAACTGGGTCTGGCCTTCAGGATTAGAGATACAGGAAAGCTGATTAGCTCGGGCCGTTTGCTCAGATGTTCTTCCTAATTGCAAAACGCTCTGCTCATTGCGCGGCCCTTTACAGGCCAATGGTGGATGTATGCCAGCACATGATTGCTGAGTAGCCGCAATACTACGGTCATAAAACTTTCACCATACTACAGAAATATTGCTTCAGTTAAATCACAATGAGCACTACGTTTTCATTACCACGTTTCAACAGGAGAGTAGACGCCTATAACTGACTCCAATGTGACTTACTGTAATGATTTACTGGCCTATAGTGACTGATAGTGTCCATTTTTTCTCTGGGAGAGCTTTGCAGTCCTTCACTAGTCTTCACTATAGAGTACAGCTGTGCCATCATTATAATTCATTGATGAACAGAAATAAAATTTTTCACAATTATGCATTTAAACTTAACCTTTCCATTGATAATCATTTATGCTTCATTTGTATATTCATCTCAATGGCTAAAATTCTCAACCGTGGCCCTGCTCTGTACAATTCACTGAGGAAGAGCTTAAAATAAGCAAATTCACTGAGGATCAGATGCTACAGAGCAGGGGAAATATGTAGCACAATGGTAATTCAGGACTAGACCTGGAAATGACACATACAGTGCAATCAACTTAATTAAAAACCTACCAAATTAAGATGCATAAGCATATGCACATGTCATTGACTGGAACAAATATAGACAGTTTATTTACCATCCAAAACCAGCATGTCTACAGTTTTAGATGTAATAATGATAACAGTACAGCAAAGTTTTGTTATAACACCATGAATGTGTTTTAAAAAAAGACCCCAAACTTCTAAAAACTACTGTACAACTGTGTCTGTTATCTCAGTTATCAGTTACAGTTATCTTGTACAACAGTGTCTCAGTACTAGCGCATCTCCAAAAGTTATACCATGAAAAAGATAGATATATGTAAAGGCAAACTGTCATATCTTATGTTCATTACATGTAAAGTGACATATGTCGAGCCTTTGTTGTTTTGAATGTTGAACAAAAATTCGGACTTTTTTGAATAGTAGCTTATTCAAACTGAAAATAAAATATTCTAATAATCTGAAATTCAGAATTTAATGAGATATAAAACCAAACTGATCAACAGCAAAACAAATAAAAGATGCAAGATGTCTACACGTGATGCATCTGAAATATTTATATAGACAATTTTAGACAGTTGAATTATGAATTTGAATTATTTATTAATTAAATTATGAACAAAAATGAACCTTTACACAATATTCTAATATATATGTTTCACTATGTGAGACAGCTTAGCGAGATATTAAAAGCTTCAGGCAGCTGATTACAGTGACCATCACTATCTAAACTAAGTTTCACCAGAATGGAACATTTGATATAAAATCACTCTGTATGATTTTGTTTACCATTTAACTATGGAGACATTACAAATAGTGCAATTCATCTTTAATGCCTATAGATGGCAGTAGCTATAAAAGGCCAGTGAATTATGTAAGGTTTCTTCTACAGCTTAGTTACATAATCATGATAATGGTGGAGATACCTCCAATGGAGACTTCACCAATGTGATCGTAGCGACGTGTTGATGCACTGTGATGCTGAATTGCATTACAGAGCTGCTCTAGAGTATACAATTCGTATTAATCTGCAGTTTGCAGCAGCATTATTCAATCCCCAGCTTCAATTCCCTACTAGATTAGAGCCAAGTCCAGTTTGGCATGTCTCTGCTATGTCTCTTCAGTGAACATGTTTTCCATCATCTTTCTAATTAGTTTTTGTGTGTGCTCCAGGCAGTGGAGCCTCCTCCACACACATCATGGAGCATCATTCTTTTCATGACACCATCAGGGCTTCTCTATAAATAGCACTGTGACCCTCCACAATTAGCTAGCCCATAAACAAAAGGCCCTTCAATTAGTGACTGCACTGGAAGAGGAGCTCACATAAAGATTACAGTAAAACTCTTTGGGTGAATCTTGTGTGATTCCTGAATGTGGTTATGAAATGAGTGAAGGGAAACACCCCTGGAAGCAAACACAGGGTGAGACAGAGAGAGAGAGGAGGGGTGGGGAGAGGGAGACAGGCCTTTCAGGACTGATAGTGATTGTCTTTTGATGGGGAGTGCTGCCATGGTAACCTACAGGGAAGCTACGGCCAAGAGACGAGGGTATGAGAAGAAAAGCAAGCTGCTTCAGAGCAGTACAAACAGTCAGTGAACACAAACATGCACAAAATTGACAGCATGCGCATTCACGGGCTGGAAAGAATGGATCATAAGCAGGGTATAGATGGTGAAAATCCTTCTCTCTATCTCTCTCTCTCTCACACACACACACACACTCACAAAACAACTACATGCATGTGCTTGTGTGCTTGGCCATAACGCTGCAGCACTCTCTGAAATAGGTCATGTCAATATAACACTACTCTGTGAATAGGAAAGAAACCAGGCCAGCAAACTGGGGTTTTTTTTGCTGGTGTGGGGAATAATGCACATCTTTGTGTCCCAGAATAAACAGCTAGACCTCCATTTTTCCGGACAGCGCCACTTCTGCACGAACCCCAAACAGCCACTTCAAACACATCTTGTCTTTACGTGTTAGGCTCTCCACACACTTTCTGCAGCCTTTCATTGTCTCTGCCCTATGTAGAGTTCTTTATTTCTGCCTGTGGGAGTCTACTGAGAAAACACATGAGAGAGCAGCTGATGTGACATCCAGCAATGGCTGTGTCAAAACTGCATAAAGCAGCAGTACATAAAACCACCAGAGTGCTCTGCTATGTCTAAAAGAGGGCAATATAATATTCTACCACTGCTGTTCCATGGAGACCTTCTACTACATGAATAACACATTAAACACTTAGACTAATGTTGTACAAAGAAAATAGAGCATCTTGTATGGAATTCTCCTGCGGATCAGACTTACGGGGACATATTATGAAAAACTCACTTTTTCGATGTTGTTATATCTATATTTGGATATCTGGAGTGCATAATAATCTACAAATTGTGAAATAAGACAACAGTTGTTTTTTATGGGCTGCCTGAGTCTGAAAACATGAAATGTAACAAGTGTGGGCACAGTCATGAAACGTGTCCACATCCAAATCCACAAATCATACACATTCATGCTAATGTTGGCAAAAACATGTTCAACTGTGTTTCTGTGATGCTATCATATATGCTTTGACCATGCTGTGCTTTTGTTCTGGACATATACGTCGTTTTCATAGAATTGACCTGTATCTCTAAGAAACTGAAACATCTTGAAAAGTGGTACAACTCTTATGTACCTCAAAAAACATACAATTAACAAAATCCATAGTTTGCATAACTACTATATAGTTTTTACAATAATTAATTTACAATAATATACTATATAATTTTTACAATAATTATTCAGATACTCAGTTTTTTAAGTATGTTATTGTATATACATGTAGCTCAGAATTCCAGAGTTTATCTCTTCTTAACCATATAAACACACTATAACTTACTGTTCCTATAATTTATAAGTTCCTACAAACAAGAATAAAATAATGAATTCATGAATAAATTAATGAAAAAATGAAAGAATTAAAAATATATATTTTTAAAAGGGAGTTGTTAGGGGTAAGCATTTGGAACTTGTACCCTAGATGTTTTGTGCAAGCCCTTAATGTTTTTTGAAAGTGAAGTTGGTGCACTCTCCCCTCTGGGGTATGCTCCTCCCCCACTACCAACCCACTCACCCTTCAACTGATGATTGCCACCAGAATTACCCCCAACTGATATTCACTGTGCCATCACCCCCCCTCCCCCAAATACATGTGGAAACCACTTGTGCTTGACCAGTCAATGAATTACATTTAACTCCGCCCACAGATCTTAATTCGGTACACTTTGCAAAGCAAGAAAAGGTGCTCAGGCATGGTTTACTCGACAGAGGAAATGATAACGTGTGATCAGGGCATGGCAATCTTACTTTAATGTACTGGCCAGTGGAAAGAGTCATAGCAACAATGAAAAAGATTAATATGGCTTTTACATTCACAAGTGCACCAGCAGACTGTATGCCAGTTGCACTGGCAGTGAGTTTCATGCCAGTTGTGAATATAATTCTGTAATATTGTTGTGTGTTGTGTGTATGCAGCTTTAAACTAACAAGTAACTCCACGTGTGTACGTTGAGGGATGCTGGGAAATGCGCCACAGGAGCTTTTCCGTTGGCCTCCCCTGACATCCTGCACCCTGAACACTCCGCTGCATTCTCACCGTGACCTTTCACTCTGAGCGTGAGCATGTCTATGTGTCTGGTTGTGTTTTCAATGCACTTGAGTTGTTTGGAGCCTTCCAGTGACTTGGTATCATATGTGCATATGTAATCCTAACATGATAAATCAGTGAGGCCACTGAACTAGCCATTTCTGTGATTTACAGCTCCATAAGCTGGCCAGAGCCATAGAAGAGCTGAATCTACAGGGAAATCTAATAAGGGCACACAGAATGTGCGTGCTAAGGGCAGTGATGCGTCTGCTCAAATTGGATATGGAGGGCAGGAGGGAGGGGGTGGTTGCTGTCTTGACTACCTCTCTCCTTGTCCACTCAGAACAGAAGAAACCATATTATAGGAATAATACATTTTCCTTCAGGCTCAGATTAGCATCTCCAGGCTCTAGTACACTATAATGGCAAACAAGGACCTCAGTATGCAGGGCTGTTACAGAGAAAGCTCCAGCCCAGTGTATACTTCCTGAGCATTAAGACAAAAGCCAGCTGGAAGACGAGGCTCTGTTATCTGCTAGAAATGGCAAATGCTTTAAAGCCCTGCTCTCTTAGGCAGCTGACTGCAAAGGGATTCAGACGGCTTTCCTGGGAACGTTGTCCAAGCAACATTTGCTTTGGGAGCATGTTTAGGCTTAGCTATAACAGATCAGTTTTCAGCTTACCTTCACATAGTGAACGAGGGACTCCTCTTCATTAACCTTGTAGGTCTTTACCCCATATTGTTTGGCTATGCGGAAAATTCGGTTTTGAGTGGGCCCGATGTATGCTCCACCCAGATCCACCCATTTCGTTTGTTTATTCTGAAAAATTGTGAAACACATGTCAGAAATATCTTTTACCATTAATACCATTAGTTATTGACTAATTTCTTAAACATCTTATGTCACATTGCAAATACTACAAACAGGTTGTTTAGAACTACTCAAGTATTGCTTTTAAAAGCATCTGTTCAATGCTTAGACAAGTGTTGTGAACTCCCAAAGCTTCAAATTAAACAGCACGTTTTATGTTACTGTACAAACTCTGGTAAATACAGTCTAATCTGTGTTAATTCATAATAAATGTATCTAAAGTGAAGCTTATTAAAGTATTAAAACTAATGCAAAAAGTAATTTATTAATGTAATTTCTCACTTTTCTTTGCATATAAGTGGAATGAATGTAATCCAACAAAGCCAAAAGTAGTTTTTTATTTGATTTATTACACAAATTAACAAGCACAGGAAGAGGAAAAGGAAGCAAATCTCTGGATGGATGTGATAAAACAGTGTGATTAAGCTGTATAGTGGTGCTTGAAGGTTTGTAAACCCTTTAGAAGTTTATATATTTCTGCATGAATTTCACTTAAAATGCAATCGGATTGTGACACAAGTCCTAAAAGTAGATCAAAAGATAAAACAAACAAATAAGGCAAAAAAATTAGACTTAGTCATTTATTTATTAAAGAAAATGACCCAGTATCATGTCT
The DNA here is from genome assembly GCA_036984385.1 of Crenuchus spilurus. Taxonomy (NCBI): domain Eukaryota; kingdom Metazoa; phylum Chordata; class Actinopteri; order Characiformes; family Crenuchidae; genus Crenuchus; species Crenuchus spilurus. The sequence goes on from BRDA01003384.1 coordinate 43,950, forward strand.
GAGTGGCAAAAGTATGCTTTGCTAGATCCCTGTTCTTTAAATAAAACAGCACCCACTCACAACTGATTGTCATCTCACTGACAACATCTGACTCAAATTTCACCTTCATATTTTCTACTAATCCTAAAGGTTCACAGACTTTATGATGCACAGACATGTAATCATTTTTTCAATAAATAAACTACCAACTCTAATTTTGTTGTCTCGTTTTTTTAATGGGGTTCTCCTTATCTACTTTTAGGACTTGTGTGACAATCTGATGAAATTTTACATCATATTTATGCAGAAATACAGAAAATAAAGGGCTCAAAAACTTGGAAGTCCCACTTGTATACAATTTAGAACGTCACTTTTACCCTTTTTTGTATATACAAAAGTGTATTGTTTAAAAAATTGAAAATATTGAGAACATCTTACCTGAACTGTGTAGGTTCTTCCACCAACACGATCTCTGGCTTCCAGCACAACAGGGTTTAAACCACTCTCAACCAACAGCTTGGCTGCACACAGCCCTGTAGAGGCAGAAATCTCATATTATATTCTATTACAACACTAAAAATAGTCAGGTTCACTTTATAATGTGGTCAGTACATAAAGAACTGCAAAGGTGCATTGAAATCAACTAGGTTTCAGTGGATTACAGTCTACTCTTCAAAAGTAATGCAAAAAGGGTTGTTTAAATCCATTTAAATGATCATTTAAGAGTGTGTTCTTGTTTCACAAAAGATGGTGAATCCTGTATAAACTTTGCTTAGCTCTGTCAATTTCCTGCTGTCAGAGTAATAAGACCTCAGAATCAAATGATTTGCTCAGCAAACTAAGCTCTTGGAGGGAAAGTCAGGAAGTGCAACGCCACACAGTGACCAAGTTTCCTCTCTGCCTCTGAAAACAGATGCAACCTTCCTCTTCCTGCAGGAGAAGCACAATCTCTGCTCCTGTGAGAACCTGTGCTATGTCTGAAAGCCAAGGACAGACCACAGTTCACGTTTCAACTATAGCAGTGAAAATACTAAAGAAATACTCTGAAGAGCTGACAGTTTTGCCTGGGCCTGCACTAATAAAATACATATAAAAATGTAAATATCAGGATAAACTTAATCTGTGTTCATAATTTAATTAAACATTAAAATTTTATATTAATTACACTTAAAAGTGATTTTTTTTGTTATAATATCAGAAATCCAGAATCTCAAATTATTAGAATATTTCATTTGACGTTTGAGCAAATGCCTATTCAAACAGTATCAACATTAAAACAATAAACAGCTTGATATATGTCACTTTATGTGTAGTGAACATAACATATATTACAGTTTTTTATTAAATGATGAACACCACTAAACCTTTTCAGGATATTGTCATTTTTGGAGATGCACTAAAAAAAGTAAAAAAATAAAAAAATAAATAAAAATAAATAAATAATAATAATAATAATAATAACCACAACAATAACAACAATAATGGATTAATTTTACTCCAGAATACAAAGAGAGATTTGACCGGTTTCATGCCTACAATTATTTTCAGCTATTGCTGCCAGGTTGGACAAACTTTACAGAATTTTCACAAAATTTCCATTTATACTTCAGTGCACAATTACATTTAATATAAATTTCACATTATTTATTTGAAAAGCTAAACAACTACACTCTAAAAACAAAAAGTTGTGGGAAGATTATTTTGGGGTTCCTCAAACTGTCTCAATGAAATTCTTAAAAATACCTTTTTAGATGTTCTTTGATAACCCTCTAATTGCTAGGTAAAAATTTATTGGAGGAACCCAGTGAGTTTTTAAACACAAACAGTTCCTAAAAGAACTTTAATTAAGAAACCCTCAGGAGGTTCCTAGTAGAACCTTTATTTTCTTGAATGTACAGCAAATTGTTACTGTCCTGGTTTTCACTGCATTAGCATGGTAGCAACATTTAGCTACAACCAGTAGTGTAGCACCAGAACACTGTACAGTGGAACATTTGTGGGTGGAGCCTGGATAAGTAAGCTGACTAAAATAATAATTTGCAAAATGTAGTAATGAGTTGTTCTCTGTTTTAAGCTAGTTTACTTTATTGTCAAGTCTACAGAAACAACAGACGTGACAAAAATGTAACTACAAGACGTGCCACAAAGAACGTGAACCACAGGATGTTCATATAGAGCAGCAGATAGCCTGAAGTAAACAGCAAACGTGTCTGGCATTCTGACAAACCAGGCCCCTTCCCTAACACTCCACTGCTGGCCAGAAATCATATCATCCAGAGCACACACACACATACATACACACACCCTCCTGACCTCTCACATGCCAAGGGGTGACTCAGTAAACTCTTGTTATGCTGTTATATTGTTATCATTGCAAAACACCACTTTACAACTGCTGGAATGTTAAAGAAAGATGTTTTTCACAAACCTACAGACAACCAGATCATCGGAGTCTGAATCTTCTTCTCTACCAGATGCATAATGATACACTCAGCCCAGGATTTGATTAAAAAATCCTCATAATGTTGTACAACCAAAGAGTGCTGAATTGGACTGCTTCTGATTATTGTGAAACAATGCAGTTGTATTAGATTACATAATTAATATTCTTAATGATGCATATAGTCGGTTTTGGATTAGTGACACAATGCACTGTTACACCATTTTTGTCTGCACTTTTAACTTAAAATCTTATCAGTTACATTTACATCTACAGCATGTAGTAGTCATATTCAGAGTTACTTACATAAGAGCTCTGTTGTCCAATCAGAAAATGTATCCTTATCTAACATGTGGATTACAGTTCAAATATCCTTAAACTAGAAGGATGTCAGAGCCAAGAGCCAATGCTAATACTTAGATACAGTACATACTGTATACATAACATTAGCTATATGGACAAAGCTATTGAGACACCAGCTCATTTATTATTTCTTCCAAAATCAAGGATTTTAAAAAAGAGTTCATCTTGTTTTTGTTGGAGTGACAGTCTCTACTGTCCAGGAAAGACTTTTTACTAGATTTTAGAGTATTGCTGAATTTGATTGCATTCAAGGTTTGTGAGATCAGGATGTTGGATCTGCAGCCCTCTTCATCCTTAACTCATCCCAAAAGTACTGAATAGAGTACCATCCTTCCAGAGAGTGTGGAACTTCCACTGCTGCTTTATACCATTCTAACCCATGCCTTGCATTAGACATGGTGCCAACAGTTTCATGTTTATCTGCTCAGAGTCCTATTTTATTGGCAGTACTTCTGTACAGGAACTGGACAAGATGTGTGTGTATTTGCTCATCTGTTTCAACAATGGGGTTAACTTAAAGTAACTGAATGCATTCATTAGAAGGGTGTCCACTAGGACATATAGTGTACCACACTTCAGTATGATTACAATACATTTACGTGCATTTAATTTAGTCAGTGTTTAAATACAGTGAGGGATTCTGCTGCTTGGACAGTCAGGGAAATTCATTCTACTATCTGGTAGCCAAGTCTTGATGCTCATCTTCCTGCATCATAAGGAATGACAAATCAAGCTGAGGTGTACTTGAAGCTTGTGGGACTTGAAGAAAGGATTGGTTCATTTCCACCACTTCAGTCCATTTGATGCTTGACAGGTCAGATTTTAGGGGTATTTCACAAAGTGGGGTTTCTCAGGAACTCGGTTAGTGTAATCCAAAAGCTGAGGATTTTACAATGTCCCACAGTTTTTTTCCTGTTGTACATGCTTGTTTAGGTCTCAAGTTATCCTGCTTTATGAACTGCCTCTGTAATATTAACCATTTACTGGTCTTTATCCCATTATTTGTATATGTGTAGCTATATGAGTGTGACCATTTTTTTTCTTTACAGTGCCATCCATAATTATTGGCACCCTTAGTTAAAATGTGTTAAAAGCCTTAAAATAAATACATTTTTTATTGCAGAAGAATAATCTCACTCTGAAAAAGTTTAGTAAAAAGCAACCTTCAACTCAAGTGAAAAAAAAAATAAAGAAAGAAAAAATCCTGACTAAGAAATAATTATTTCCCATAAAATGACCAGTTCCACAATTATTGGCACCCATAACAATTTCTTGGAAATAAATGCATTTTTACCATTTTTGTCATTTCTACTGTAGTTTATAAAGTGGATCAAAAAAGAAAATAGCCACTCACCTGCAGATGCCCTTATCTACAGTCAGAACAATCATCAAAATGTTCAAAACATCTGGAACTGCGACAAACAAGCCTGGGAGGGGACGCAAGTGTATCTTGCCACCATGCACAGTGAGAAGGATGATAAGAGAAGTAAAAAGTTCTCCAAAGCTCACGGTAAGAGAATTTAATCAAATGGTAGCATCTTGGGGTTATGAGGTCTCCCAAACAGCCACCAGGCACTATCTACATGCCAACAAGCTGTTTAAGAGGCATGCATGGATAAAGCCTTTTCTGAGTTATACTTATAAGCATAAATGGGTGGAGTTTGCCAAGCGGTATTGGGATTTTAACTGGGACCGCGTGCTTTGGTCAGATGAGACCAAAATAAAGCTTTTTAGCAACAAACACTGTAAGCGTAACACCAAGGATGAGTACGCAGAAAAACACCTCATGCCCACTGTTAAGTATGGGGGAGGATTGGTGATGCTGTGAGCCTGTTTCTACTCCAAAGGACCTGGGAACCTTGTAATTATACATGGGATCATGAACGGTGTAGAACAGTCATTTACAGAGCTATTAAAGAATGGAATTCCTTGCCGGCTCCATTGCTTAAGATTGACAGTAAAACAAAGTTTAAAAAGCAAATTTAAAAAATACTACCTGAAAGATCTAGAGACTATCTGAATACTTAGGTACTTTCTGGTCAAGTACATGCAGAGTGCAGGGTATGAGGTAATGGAAAAACTTTGTTTATTGTTGTTATTATTATTATTATTATTATTATTATTATTAGTAGTAGTAGTAGTAGTAGTAGTAGTAGTAGTAGTAGTAGTAGTAGTAGTATTGTTGGTGTTGTTATTATTATTGTTACTAATTATGATGATGATGATGATGATTATTATTATTGTTATTATTTTTTTTATTATTATTATTGTTATTATTATTGTTGTTATTCTTTTTTATTTATTTATTTTTTTCTTATTTTTATTTATAAATGTGCGTAGGTTTGTAATTAGGGTTGATGTGTGATTGTTATGTATGTTATGTCTATGGGACCCCAGGAAGAATAGCTGCTATTTCAATAGCAGCTAATGGGGATCCAAATAAAACAATAAAATAAAACTCTTTGAAATATCTGGACATTTTGAATCAGAATCTGGTGGCCTCTGCCCGAAAGCTGAAGATGGGTCATCACTGGGTCTTTCAGCAAGATAATGACCTTAAACATGTGGCCAAATCTACTAAATTATGGTTCACAAGGCACAAAATCAAGCTCCTATCATGGCCATCTCAGTCCCCAGACCTCAACCCAATAGAAAACCTGTGGGGTGAGCTGAAGAGGAGAGTGCATAGGAGAAGACCCAGGACTCTGGACAATTTAGAGAGGTTGTGCAAAGAGGAATGATGGAAGATGCCTCTTTCTGTATTCTCCCATCTTGTGAAGAGGAGAAGATTAAGTGCTGTCTTGTTGGCAAAAGGAGGTTGTACAAAGTACTAACACCAGAGGTGCCAATAATTGTGGCACACATGATTTCATTCAAAAGATTTATTTCTTAATGTGTGATTTTTTTCCCACCAAATAAAGGCACTTGAATTAAAGCTTAGATTTTTCTCTTTTTTGCATTGTTGTCCTATATTATTTTTCTTAAAAAATAATTTATTAGAAGCCAAAGAACACTTCTTAACCAGGGGTGCCAATAATTATGGAGGGCGCTGTATATGTACACTTCAGCGTCCTTTATGTCTTATATAAATGCAGTTGAGACATGACTATAAATAATGAAATTGAAGTCACCTGTCACCTGTGTTTTAATTGTTTACTCAAAGTTTAAATTATTGGTGCTTTTGTTAGTTAATTGCTCTCTTTTGTATGGTTTGCCTGGGAGGAGCTGGAGCACCTGCACATATTTAAAGTGGAGGAGGACATTGGAGAGAAGCTTCTGCTTCAACACACACAACTAAGCTGTTTGTGAAGCTTTTCTTCTGTAGAAAAAAATATTTTTCCTTTGGTTAAGCATTTCTTATATTGAGCTTTTATATTCTGTATTCTTTACTGGAGGAACTTTTTATTATTATTTCTCTTTCACCCGGAAAAAAAATCTTCACCTTTTCTCCATCAAGGAAGAGAGTAAATGCAGATTATTTTATTATATTTTACCAGATTAGGCAGACAGACTCCAAGAAGGAAGCACAGCACAACTGAATTATGTGGATTAGGTGACAAAATATGATTTACCAGTGTGATAAAGTTATTAATAGTAGAATGTTTAGGGAAGGCAATAGTGATGCCCCGATACCGATACCAGCATCGGGTATCTGTCCGACACCATGTGCGTGTACTTGTACTCGTATTCATAAAAGTGCTCCGATACTACAGGATCCGATACCAGCGTGATGGGAGCTTCGTTTCCTTCTAACAGACAGTATTAGTTTGCGCCACAAAATAAGTAAATAAATAAAATTAAATAAAATTAAAAAATAAAATAAAAAAAAAAGAAGACGACGACTACGTACTGTAGCCGAGCTGAACAAGCCACTTAACAGCAGCGTGACCTTAACCAGCCCGGTAGTAGAGAAGGAGCAGCTATGTCAGCGGTGTGGAGGTATTTCCAGGTGAATGAAGGTGACAAAACCAGTGTTAATTTCGTTAACGATAATTATGACGAAAAATATTCGTTGACGACCATTTTTTCATGACGAAAACAAGACAAAAACTAAATAAAAACTAATATTTTAAAACAAAAACTATGACTAAAAGTATTAGACTTTATTTCGACAAATAAAAACGAAACGAAAATGTCACAGAATGACTAGAATAATGTTTTTGTCCAGTAATCCGCTTTTTAAAATAAACCTGCCACACGTCTGACTTTCTCAAAGCACGTT
>BRDA01003384.1:51053-114810 GCA_036984385.1 Crenuchus spilurus
TCTGTTATCATTATCTTAGGTGTTTAGATTAAATAGATCACAAAGACGTCTAACTGGAGCCATAAGACACACATACAGGCTCAGTTTCATTTTAATTGTAAGTATTGATATTTATTAGTACTCTTATTGGTACTTGGTATCGGCAAGTACTTAAATGTAAGTACTTGTACTCGTACTCGGTTTTAAAAAATGTGGTATCGGTGCATCCCTAGAAGGCAACAGTTCTATGTAAAAACGGTGTTTTCCTCATTGTATTGCAGTTGTAACCCAACAAAATAGTAATTCACCACTGGGTATAGAGCTTCCCCACTTCTGAAAGAGAGTTTTGCTTTGCATGCATCTGTATGCAACTTGTTTGAGTAATAGGGTCCTCACTATATGTGGCCAACCAGTCATTTCATAAAGTCCACAAACAGTAATGATCTAAATGTCTTGCTTGAGTTATGAATATTAAAAGTAAAATGAGAAAAAGAATCCACTGGATCCAAAGATGTTTGAGGCATGCCTACATAAAATATCCTCATAACCTAAAGAATAAAAGGTGGATTCAACTAGTCTCTTTCATACCCGTTATGTAAAGGCATGGGCTGTTCCTAAAATTTGATCCTAGCTTTAATTTAGCTTCTTCTTCATATGGTCAACATGAGGTTTTAAAGAAAACATAAAGACATAAGACAAATAATTCTGTAACTCGAAGTCTACTCTGTATTGTGTAAATTTGTGGCCTCAAACTGTATAGGCCCCAAAATGGATCCCTGGGGCACCCAACTTTAACCTCCCTAGTACATTTATTTGACCTGTTATTAAATCATCCTAAAGCATTGTCAGACAGCCCAATTCTAGCCAATTTGAACAATATGATTACCAGTAATGAGTGCTTTTAATAAATATATAAATAAAGCAGCACATAATTTTATTTTAATTTCATTTTATCTGTTTTTAAATAAATCTTACATTAACATTTCCGTCCGATCTGAACTCTATTAAAAACATTAAACAAGATAAGTGGTTTTCATTGACTCATCAACATCATCCCTAGTGTTGTGCCTGTTGCAGCAGTTTCAGAATGGGTAGGGCACATTTGCTGTAATATCATTGATTTTTCTCCTATCAATACCATGAATGTACGGTCTCTATTGAGAAAAATTAGATGATCATACACAATCTAACATTCCCTTTGATTGCATTAGCACCGACAGGCACAGTAAAATCTTAACTCATGTTTGACTCATGCTGTTAACAGAGATTTACACAGCTGACAATGTCCGTGTCATGAATGGCTGGTATCAAGTGGTTTTTCCTACAACACTGGGAGCTATTACTGCTCTTACCTTAATTCAATACAATTTCACATGGGCTTGCAATTTCAGACCCACAGAGCCTGAGAATATTACAGGATAAGTACACATGACAGAAATCCTGGCTCTGCTTTTCTTTCATTAAAGATTAACCACCATGAAGAAACAGAAAAGAAAGATTTTTATAATAGTCAAGTAACATTTGCCAAATCAAGCCATTAGTGGGTTTTCAATCTTGTTTATGACATTTCACTTCACTCATGTAAATTTGATGTGGATAAAAAACTGGGCAGAAAAGCCAGAAATCTAAAAAAAAATAATAATAATAAAAAAGTTTGAAAGTTACTGATAGAGAAGCGATGATGTAGCTGAATGAAAGGTACATATTTAGCTGCTCTAAATCTACAAGCAAATTTGTCATGGTACCAATGTGCAAGGTCCATTTCTACAATATATTAAGAAAAGTATATTGAGACATATTCCTGTCTTCATATTGTGCAGTCCTAGACTAAAGACAAAACTTGGTCATACAATGTTTAGAATGTTTAATGTAGGTTGAAACAGGAAAACCTAAAGGAAACATCCGTATATCAGATAAAGGCTAATAACATTCTGCTTATTTGAAATGGTCTTTATGATGTAAGAGTAAAATGCTGTCTTGTGAATAACATAAACATGCCCAGTTCTGGGTGTTTCTGTTTAATATAAGCATTCTTTGCTTTGCTCTGTTCTCCCATCTCTCAACAAGAGCCCACATCTGTGCAAACGTACGCCGACCTTTCGTTACAGCACCGAGTCTCATCGCTGGACTTCCACCAGTGTATATATTGGTTTAAGCTTTTTTTTTTTTTTGCCATTTCAGGATTGATTTCTCTATTGTTTCTAATGTGATGTTGCTTCTCTTGCTGCAGTTGTGAAAGAGCTTTTACCGTACTCAATTTATTCTTTTCTTTATACCAAAGATATTTACAGTGGAGAAGGATTTGATCAAAGCCAGATGCCAAAATGCCATAGAAATTACACATATACTTCAAATACTCCATCCATAAAACTGCATGGAAAAAAAGAAATATTAATAATATCATCAGAAATCTTGTTGAGTTATACTGCCAACCTGTGGATGCCACTTCATCCTCTTTCTGTGCAAAATTTGACAAAGGCTCTTTATGTAGGGTGTGGAGTCTAACCGTTCCCTTTTACATGGTGTGTTAAATGAGCTTAACATTTGTCTACAGACATTTACCTGCATATCCATCTAGTGTGAACTGCTGTACTGAAAGTGCTACAGTACACATAGACTGCAGCTGTAAAGCTTACACTAACTGAATTAATCTCTGCCATGGTGCATTCACCCAGTGGGATTGTCATAACACCCGGGAAAAGGTTAGGGTTGCTTTGAAGAGCTTTTTTGGTGATCAAAGAACTGCTCTCATAGCATGGATTTCTCAGCTTCTCCCACTCTGCCTCTCTCTCTCTCTCTCTCTCTCTCTCCCCACCTGAGGCAGAGGCTGACCTAATTGAAGTGACTTTTATTTGATAATTGCAAGACAGGAAAGCTTCCTGCTCTAAAGCAGACAAACATCATGTCCTTAAACTGCAATAGACAAGCATATGAGAAAGACAATAAACAGGCCAAAAAGGGCCAGACAGTATATAACACAAAGGAGTAAATCATTTATCAGACGTTCTGATATCAAGAACCAGAGATTTGCAATAGTTCCAAATCAGAGCCATACACTCATTAAAGCATTTAGAATTGAGGCATTTTAGCTTCTCTTTCAGCTTATTTTACATTCAGTTAGATAGTATAATGTAGCCACTGTCTCCATGCTGGGCTTTGATTTCCAGTCTGGGCAAACACACCACGCTATACCAAAAGTACCTCACTGGACTCTGATGGGAATGTAGTTCAGCTGCTAGTTAACACAGTGATTATTCTGTTTGCGAGTTAGTTACAAACTGCATTATTTTGTCTATAAAGCTGTTCCTCTTTATTTTTTCTGACAAAGACAAAACCACAGTTCACCGTAACTGTCTACTGGCTCACACTTCTGAGGTTCAGGTAGATGAACTAGCCATGAATACAGTTTTGCTTTATTACAGACTTCCGTTTGGTGTGTCCACAGCTTTTCAGTCCTTGGATAATAATCCCAACATTACATTCACTGACCGCGACTGTCTGGCAAACACATGAATTAAATGACCACTTTTGCCCATCACTCTTTCTTTATTCAATATTGAAGTCACACATTTCTGTACTGTACATCCTTTTCTGGTTACTCTTGATATCATGATAGTTACATTGTATTAATAGTTGACATTTTTTAAACTTATTTTATCTTCATTACACATAAAAGTGACATATCTCGAGCCTTTTATTGTTGATACAGTTTGAATAGTAATTTGAATAGTAACTAAAAGTAAATCAAATATTCTAACCCAGATAGCAAATTTTTTTGGCCCACATCCGACCCTCGTCCCCCATTTATTGTGGCCCACTTGCTGCATGGATTGACGGCAGCTGGGCGGACTGCTCCTGGTTGCAAGATGTGGGCCACATATATGCCAGATTAGGGCCACATGTAGGAAGCACTGCCATATCTCTGCCAGAAGTGAACCACATTTGTTCTTGTATATGTGGGCCAAATGTATATTTTCAATATAAGGGTCACATTTGGCTCACATGCCAACAGTGGGCTAACAGTGCCAGTTCTCAGCCAGAAGTGGCCCACATCCGTATGCTATCTGGGAATTATCTGAGATTCTGGATTTTTGATTGTCAACAGTAAAACAAAAAAGGCTGGAAAAATGTCATGTGTAATTAATCTAAAATATATAATGAACTATGAACAAAAAATCAGTTTTTTCATAATATTATATCTGAAGTTTCTATGCCATACAATGAATTGTTTAGCAAGGTTTAGCTAGGGACTAAAATGCTGGCTATGTACTGGCACTTTCATAAGAAAACGGGGTATGTTGTTAACGTCACCTGAGAAGAAAAACAAAACATTTTAAAGTGTATAAATATAAGTATTTTGAATCATCTCTAGGTCCATTTGTCATGAAAATGCAAACACAGTGGGATAGCCAGGTCACTTTTTCAACTGGTGTAAAGACAAATAGGTTTAAATATGACAACGTTGTATGATTATGACCTGAAACAACTTACCTACAAAATAAGCAGTTGATGGTGTTAGTACAGGGGGTCAATTGCTTTAAAGTAAGACTGCAGGGGCAAGCAGATGTTTCCAAGGTAAATGCAAATACAAAGGTCTGGCTGCTGGAGGGTAAATGTAACAACTGCCCCCTCACTATTCAGAGAGAACAAAAGGTGACATAACGGGCTTATCTAAGACATCAAACTAAATGTAAACTCAGTAAGTCCCACAGCTCCCTCTCAGAGGCCTGATGTGAATCTCAGGCTTTCTCTGTGAGAACTCCCTTATAGCAGCCTAACTCATTACAGCATCTGAGAATCACAGAGACATGCTGTTCCTCCAAAACACAGACACAGTGTTAAGAGCGGAAAACAAAAAGGATTTTAGAGTGCTCTCTATAAGCAATACACTGTGGGAAAGTGCCTCTTGTGGTTATGAGCTTTTTTCACTTCCTACATTTGTAAAGCTGTTACTCAATAGATAGCGACTGTATAAAGAGAAAAATGACACAGATCAACTAAATAAAATGAATCAAAAGCTACTCGAGTGGTTGATTTGTCCATTTTTTTTTCAATTACTCAAAAAACTGCATTAATTTTATAACGTTATTAATATTTGCGTTTGGCACCTTGCATAAAGCAATATATTGAAGTTGTAAAAAAATGAAGCAATTTAAAAGCTTTTATTCTGTCATTTCTAGACCACAAAAAAGTGTATGCAGATGCAGAAATGTGACTTCTGAGAATATGTTTAAATATAGACAGAGTTATTAGCTAGGATCATTTTACATTATTGCAGTTGAAAAAAATAAACCCTCAAAGCAGACGTTTGAGTATTTGATATAGTCACGCCTACAACTAAGAACTGATGATTGAAAGACTTTCTAATCAAATGTTCTTCAAACCTATCAGCCATAACATTAAAACCAATCTGTTATTTTGGCTAACATGTCAGTGGTCCTCCACCTGCCATCCAAACAGCTTTGAATCATAAAGTTCACAGTGAAAGTGCACAATCATTGACCAATGTGGCAGCACAAAGAGGAATTTGACCTCCACATTTAACCCATCTAACATTGAAGCACACTAGGGCTGCCACGATTAGTCGACTAGTCACGATTATGTCGACTATTAAAATAGTCGACGACTAATATAATAGTCGATGCGTCTTTTGTTTGTTTTTACTTTCTTTTTCTCTCCAAACTGCTGCACACTCACCTTTTACTGCTGCGTCTTCCTTTCTGTCCTTGACGCACATGCGCAGTAGTGATAACCGGGGTAGCCCGTGGATGACGTCACAGGACGTTATATACAGACAGGCTCAAAAGAGTACCTGCGACGGAGCTCAAAAGAGTGGGCCAAGATCATTTTAAGAAAATAAAAGAGAAATGTGTGCAATGTAAAATCTGCAAGGCAAAATGTGCCTTCCACGGCAGCACTACTGCGATGCACGAGTACCTGAAAAGGAAGCGTGTTGTGGCTGATTGTGACAATGATGAAGAGGGACCGTCATCTCGGTAAGCTAAATTGCTAGTTAGCTGCTAAAATTAGCGTAAACAGAGAGTTAACTTGCTGCTTACTCATATTTATAGCTGTAAAAGTTAACATTAGCGATGACGATTTGATTCATTAGCCTTAGCACACATTCATGTGTTTTCTGTAACGTTATAACAGGCATGTGTTTGAATAGCAATGCTAATGTTTTCTAACGTTACGTTTCAGTGCTATGTTTACACTTTATGCTAAACAGTTAAATATTGTTTGTTGCAACAAGCTGCATATTTAATTAAACGTTTAATGAACTATGATCTTAAATGTTTTTATTTTTAGTTAGCATATAGCTGAAATCTAATGATGGTTATATAATAACAGCTGCATTCTAGTGCGATAAGCTGTATGTTTTATATTCAATTAATGTACGATCCGATTAGTCGACTAATCGTAAAAATAATCGGTGATTAGTCGACTATAAAAATAATAATTTGTGGCAGCCCTAAAGCACACATGCACACACACTAATGAACACAGTAGGGGCAGTGAGAACACATGCACAAAGTAGTGGGCAGCCCCAATTCATGGCGCCTGGAGAGCAGTTTGGGGTTAGGTGCCTTCGTCGGGGACACTTCAGGCATGATCTGCCCAGGGGTCGAACCAGCAACCTTCTGGTCACTCTACAGTAAAGTATAAGTATGAGTGGCCAGGCCACATGTTCTCTACAAGACATGTGCTATGTGGCATCAAGATATTAGAAGCAGATCCTTTAAGTTTTGTAGGTTATAAGGTGGAGCCCCCACAGTTTGGACTTCCCACAAATGCTCAGTCAGACTGATATCTTGGGAATTTGGAGGCCACTGTCATTATGGGACTGTGACTGGGAGCAGCCCCAAGCTTTGCCACTTATTATCCGGCTATAACTAATTGTCCATTGGTAAAGTGGCTCAGATCTGGATCTGCTAACCTGTTTTCCTAGATGACAGATTAAAGAGTCCTACTACTATCTTTAGAAACTGTCTCTCTGTAAATGATGTTCTACCAAATGCTAACTAATTGATAAAGAAATAAGTTGGCAATATATTGTTTTTTAATGTTTCTGACCATTCTATTTTGTGGAAGGCCTACATTAAAGCATTTCCCACCACAGAGTAAGAATGAGAGCAGAGTTCTATTACTGCATACTACGTGTTGAAAGGTCATACAAAGACCAATTTGCAATTGAATGTGTCTTGGTATTTAAAGTCTAATCTAAATGTAATTGCTTTGATTGTTCTGTTACAAATGATGAAACCTGATGAAACCTAATATTAAAGCCCAAATAGAATCACCTTTAGGAGTCGGTGTGCCGGCACCAGCTGTAATCACATTATCACAACATGCCGCAAGGCTCCAGTCTGGACGTGACAGTGGTCACATTTTCAGAACAAAGGTCTGCTTTCAAGGAACCTGAGTCGGTGGATTGCAGCTGGTAAGATGTGTTTTTCCTACTGTACTGAATAAACAATACTTAATAAAGTGCAAATCCCCAAAACAAAATTTAAATACAATAATGAAGAACAGTCACTTAATTTTCAGATGTGCTGATATATTGTGATAAAACACACTAAACATTTCTAGCCAAGACTTTTGCCTTCAGAACACTGTAAACATACAGGTGTTGGCGTGCCGCGCTCTGACTCGTGGTGAAAAATGTGCCTATTTATGCTACTCTTATAAATATCTAAAAAAAATATTTTGATTAATTTTGTTTTATATAAGTGATATAAGCACAGACCCCAGAGGCTTAAGTTCAACTAATTCTGTATGTCCATGGTAGTGTAAAGCACATTTACAGAGTTCCTCTCAGTTATGCCTTTTTAATACCAATTTACAGTTTTAAGATAACCATTTCTGTTCTCCTTCCTACATAGTTCTATCTATCCATTCATATATCTATTAGATACCACAGGAACAGTGTGTGAGAGAGTGCAAAGAGCATTTTTAACACATGATCATCAAGAAAGTACATGTCCATTCTTATTTTTAATGAAATTTTAAATTATCATTTTAATCTACAAATATGTTTTTTTTTACTGGAAATTGCTACTAAATAAGGCATCTCATTACTGACAGTACATTCCTCAAGCAAACAAGTATTTTTACCTGTGGGCTCTTATTTCATATTGATTTAGCTGCTGAATGCAATATTGATCAGAGCGCAAGGCATTTACATGTAAAACACAGTGTGTATCCTATCTTTCAATCTGGTGGCAATGATTGCCCTTTCAGATACAGGGGAATATTGGCATTTGGCAGTCTCTGTTGAAAAGCAATTACAGCGCTTCAGAGGCAAATCAGTGGAAAACAACAGCCAGTCTAAGAATCCCACAGACAGAAACAGTGGAGTATTATCTGAAGTTGCATAACAAAGCTAGTCAAGCCGGAGTCTGGCTCTTCTTTATTCCTCTAAGAGGGATGAAAAACAAGTATAAACAAGTCCTATTTATACAAACTAGAAGAGCTTAATTTGGCCTAAATTTGTTGACAATGTTTTAACCCTCATAAAACTGGAATTTGACCCTGGTGAGAACACTGCTAGTACACTTTCTTCACTTTTTCTGAACACTTACTGTAGATATACAATAATGGATCCCTGTTGATTCTACACTCTTTAAACATGAGCTAAACACTGTTACTCAGGCTGTGACACTGCACTCACGCTGAGAAATCCACAGCTGTGTCCATTAATGGCAAAAAAACCTTGGTGTTGTGTCACTCTCAGTACATCAATGTGGAAAAGTAAATATCTAATGCAAATCTAATGATGCAGGTGACTGACATTTGTTCCCCATTAATACTGTGTCTTAAGCTTTTTTAAGCTTTATAGTTTAACCAGAAATGGCAAATCAATTCATAATCTGTCACATAACAGTTTATTTTAATGAGCGCAGAATTCAGAATGTCAGATAACATTTAGATCAGTTCCTACAGTAGTAAGGATTGTATCCTTAAATTCTTCTTAAGCATATAAGGCAACTAAGCGATTTAAGGCAACTTATGTTCCAAGTCATGTTTTAGCAGAACTATCCATCTTCATTAAATTCCAGTGAACTATATTTCAAATATTGCATAATCATCTTATACAATACAGTGCTGTGCCAAAGGGATTTTACCAGTGATTATGAAGTCAGTGCATGTAATAGAGAGCCGTGCTGCCTCATTACACCCATGCTGAAGTGAACGAGTGTGACAGAGAGGCCCTCACTCACGCTACATGTCTGGCCTATCTGTCTCGGGGTGCTGGGCTTGTTTTTCCTGGCTGTTGTCCAAAGCTGGAATGCCAGTGCTCTTTAGCTAGTGCAGGACACACACCAGGAAACATCAGGGTCAACAATAAGCCTGCACAATTACACATGGAATTCCCAGCCTGCATGCCCTGGAAGAGCACAAAGCATAGGAGGAGCCTACCGGTGCTCTGAAGTGCGTTTAGGAATTGTGGACCAGGTTAAGCAAATTTATGTAATATTTGCATTCTAGGCTGCTTGAAACTGTGATTCTGCTCTGCGAGTTCATTAAGGAGGCTTTGGTAATAACTCCATCCATTTGCCTTTATGTTAGATGTTGCAATACTAGTAGTGTTTTCACTTCTATAAGCATCATAGACTTTGTATGAACAGGGGCCAAGTCAGCTTAAAACCCTCTCAGAGAAAAAATGTAATTACTCAAATGTACGTAACTCTTTGATATCTCAGGAGACTTCAGTGAGATTCTCCATAAATTCCTTGCCATAAATAGTCTTTGATGAGATGATTTTGAATTTCTGGCCTTTAGTAAACATAAGCGGTATTCTCTGAGGCATACATATCTCTTAAAGCTCAAGTGGAGACACAAGTGGGTCCTTTTCTTAGGAGTATTCTCAGCAGGAGACTTAAAGTCTCATGTCAATTTCCAACTGATCTCATTGTTGTGTAGGAGAATCTACTGAGATGTTAATGAGATTTTTCCTCTGAGCTGTTGACATTCCACACACCTCCCAACAATAGACCTGGCCTACACTTCATATCACGTATTTGAACTGACCACCATCTTTAGTGTGTGTGAGAGTGCATTTAAACCCTTTTTAGCTTCAACCATTTCACTTTTTTAAGACCAATTATGAAAAGCCATTGACTGGTATGAATATACAGGCCAAACTTGTCATACGCCGTCATCGCTTCGCGATGGTAGGCTGCACAGACGAGTCACTTCTCTCCAATGACATCTATCTCTGGTTGCTTGTAGCAGACCAGCACCTGATAATCCAGTCCATGTCTTGATGTTATCCATCCAGGTTATTCTTGGTCTTCCTCGTCTTCGGACTCCCTCCACAAGTCCAGTCATAACACTTCCTTCAATGCCCTCATATGCTGCCTCATCACATGACCAAAGTAACGTAACTTGCGGGATTTAACGTGCATCAGTAACTCCTTTTGAGTTCTAGCCCTCTCATATACTTGCTCAGTGGTCATCATCTTCATCCATGAGATCTTCATCAACTTCCTGATGCACTTGTTCTCAAAAGCCTGAATATGTCTTTCTTCCTCTTTCTTCAGTGTCCAGGCTTCACATCCATATGTAGCTACTGGCCAGACCAAGGCTTTCATCAGTCTTAGTTTGGTGTTGGTGCTAATTGACTTGCTTTTCCACATCTTTGTCAATTTGACCATCACCAACATGCCCATGGCCATTCTTGTCTTCACTTCACTGGCACAGTCTGCAGCTTTTGTTACTCTGCATCCCAAATATGTGAAAGTGTCTACTTGCTCCAGAAGTCTTCCTTCGACTGTGATCTTCAGTATATCTTCAGTGTTCGTCATCACGTTTGTTTTAGCTGCATTGATCTGCATGTTATATTCCTTTGCAGCCTTCTCAGTGCGACTCACCAGCTCTTCTAGTTGTTCTTTTGATGTGGCCAATAAGACGATGTCTGAGATTGTTAATAGGGATGTTAAATCAGGTCACATGAGAAACCCAGGCTGGAATCAAATCCGAGTTATTTATTCATTCGACTCAAATGAGTCAGAATTAGCATCCCTGCCAACAGCTAGAGCAGCTATCTGTTGTATCACTCTTCTATGGTCCAAGTCAGGCTGACATGTGTCTCCTTGGCTTTGTTTTATATGGTGCAGAGTGCTGACTAATGCAGCCCACCTGTGTGTGTTGATCTAGCACAGGGGTGTCAAACTCCAGTACAACCCCATAAAGCCTCCACTCTCTACAGGAGCTCCGTCATCACAGTTTGTACTCCTGATCACTGACATCATTTTTCCATGACATTTAATTATTTAATAATAATTACTACCAATTCTGACTGAGACAATGCAAGTGGGATCCAGTGTATATCTGCAATGTTTATTGCACTTTGTATTGATTTGTTATACAGTATTTGCTTAAAACATGCAATAGTAACAATTAAATGTGCCAAAATACTGTTAAAGGACTAAATTTTATAAGACTTAGTTTAGCAATTTGTTGGTAAGTTCAGCACGGTGGCTCGCTGGTTAGCACACTGACTTCTCAGTACCAGGGTCTTGAGTTCGAGTCCCCATCTGGGTGGAGGTTCAAGGCTCTAAATTGTCTTGGAATGTGTACTTGTGTGTGCCCAGCGATGGATTGGCACCCTATCCTGGGTTTAGCTAAGACAGTGTAATGCCCTGGCCTGTGCCTGGTGAAGCAGTAGGGAAACTCACCATGACCCTGATCAGGATTAAGCGGAAGACAATGGAATGATGGAAAGCATCCCTGTTGGATAAAAGTGTTATTTTTTGGCTAAACTCAAGGCTACATGATATTTTGTAGGGTAATGACACAGTATTACTGTAGTCTATAATACTGTATACTATAATGTAGTCTATATACTGTAGTGCTGATGACCGTGATGATGCTGGTGTTCTTCATTCAGCTTAGTGTTGTGAGTTTTTAAACATTTATTTATTATTATTTTAGACAGAATGACAGTTTCAGTGTTTGCTTTCTGGGCTTCTTGAACATTATGTACTAAAGTTATTGTATGTCTTATTTATTTATCATGACTGTCATTCAGCAATTTCTTTACCAGTCCTTTATTTTTGTGCATGAGAAAAGACATGTGATGGAGATTATTCAATAGGGAGCACTATCCCGCTGCAGGGAAGTGAACGGTATGCTCGACCCCTTCTCCTTTTATATCAAGCAGATCCCACAAGGAGACTTCTTTGATAAATGGAGCATTATTTGGCATCTCTGCTTGTTAAGTGTAGAAAACCGTGGTGTATAAAAATGAGATGTCAGAGTTGTTTACCACTTCTGCCAAAGAGCAGCACCCAGAGGCCTCACAGATAATAATTGGATTTGCCGAGAGCTCCTGGGTCATTAGTAAAGAATCCCTAAAGCAAAACACTTCTTTTCAGTCTGCAAGAAGGAGCTGAAATTAGAATGAATGGCTTGGGTTTCCAATAAAGGTAATTCATGGGAAAATATGGTTTCAATGATCAGTCATAACATTATCTACACTCATTGTCCATTTGATCAGCTCCACTTTTCACTTTGTAGTATTACAGACTGTAAGTCATCTGTTTCTCTGATTACAGCCTGTTTTTCAGTGGTGCACAACACAGAGCAAGTATTATTTGGATGGTGAATCATTTTCAGCACTACAGTGACACTGATCTTGTTGATCCTCCTGGTAGATGTACAATCAGATGCTGTAGCACATTTGTTGCTGCACAGTTTGTTAGTCATCTTGTAGTACTTTCAGTGCTCACAGAATGCTAATGCCTGGATAGTTTTGGTTGGTGGACTATTAGTGCAGCAACACACTAACTCACCACCACCATGTCAGTGTCACTGCAGTGCTGAGAATGATCCACCACCCAAATAATTCCTTCTCTGTGATACTCCTCAGTTTGCACTGCAGAACTCCATTGTTTGACTTATCAAAATCACTTATTTTCCCTCCTGAACCTCTAAACATCTAAGCCCTTCATGCAAGCTGCAAATGCAACGGATCAGTATTTCCCAATGTTTTGCTCAAACCGTCTCAAATGAAATATCTCATCTGCCACCACACATTCACTCTACACCAGTGATCCTCACTATTTTTTCCAAAAGAGCCATATTGACAGATCAACGTCAAGGAGAGAGACACAATATCACCCCAAGTCACTCAAATAATGTAAAAAAATAAACAACCCACCTATGGACTAAACCTTTGCGTACTGAATATATTGCTCTAGGTAGCTTATAGAATCGCTGCTGCCATGTAGCCACCCTACTGCAGGGTTACCAGGTGCACAAAAATATCCAGCCTAAAGTCAGTCTAAAACCCGCCCTTTAGAAGCTTAAACTAGCCCAGAATATGTCTGTCACACGTTTGAAGCGAATTGCAAAACAACTGTGTACGAGTGTACGACTTAGTATTTTGCTTATAAAGGATTTATTATGATTATTGCTATTTATCTTAAAGTCATTAATAATATGGTAACATGAGTGTTTTATTAGTTCTTTTATAAGTGTTAAGCCGTGAACCTGGCAACGGCAGAGTCTCGTGCAGCCTGCTGTTGGAAACAGTGCCTGTGTTGCCAGGTTCCACAGGATCCCCGATTTGGAACCAACTTTAATTGAGGCGAAATGAGAGGGCATGTGCTTGGAATGGAAAGCGCATTACAGTATATGTCTCTGTAGCATGCTTTTAAAATACTTTGGCTGTGCTGGCGTACTTTCGTAACCGGTCACGAGAGCCACCAATAAAGCACGGCGAGCCGCATGTGGCTCGGGAGCCGCGCAATGAGTATCCCTGCTCTACACCGTCAGGATGTTCTAGTCTCTTTACTACATTCCAGTAAGTCTGAGCAGAGCCAGGAGGCAATGAACTTTGTTTTGACATTTGAAAGTGCTCCTAACTCCGAAAGCTGAGCAGCATAAACATTTCAGTGCACGTAACACTACATGAACAAATATGGTTTAAGGCTTTTAAACAGATAAATGTCCAGAAACATGTCCTCACTTTAGACAGATTATTCAAAAAGCATCAGAGTAAGCTGGATTAGGAAACATAATACTTTTCAGAGTTTAGCACTGCAGCTCAAAGAACTGACATAAGCAGTGTCTACATGCGAGACCACACGCCTCCAACGAACTGACCTTCAGTGTGAAGCACCAAGAGCTGCAAGACCACTAGAATGACACTTTGCCCCAGCTGATCTGAACATATCTGTGAGCTTATCAGTTACAACGACAACATTTCACTCTGTTGGTGGGGGTTAATAAACCCCACCAAAGCATTATCTTACATTTGATAACTCTAATCCCATAAAACCTCTATTCTAGTGAGAAACATGCCAAGTGATAAGAGAAACTGTATCTGTATGGAGGAAAACAACTTGGCCAGAAGTTCATCAGCAGGAGATTGGAACCACGGTAAGCTGTTAACTCTGCTATCATTCAAAAGTACATATTTCACTGAGAATGTGCTCTGCTGGACCCTCGTACCTCTGTGGTGATTTGGAAAAGGCCTTAAAAATGACTGTGATTATATCTGTGGGAAGTAGTCATCAAGCTTAAATTGCAGGAATGGAAATTCCACTCACTATATCCTTTGAGAAGGAACTGTAGCCCACGTAGTAAAATAACTGTAAATGTGTTATACCTATATAATAACTCTCCTGACACAGCGCGAAACACTGATCACCATTAATATGGCTTATCTGATGTAGTATGCACATCATTCTTGGTAGAGTCACAAAGTACTATACATCTGACACACAGCATTTAAACTGTGGTTAATAAATGCTACGCCCTTATCTCCCCATTTATGGACTTCTGCCTGCTGTGTAATAGGCTGCAGCTACAGTAGTCCAGACTCTGCAGTGGACTATAAACTCAAGTAATAAAAGTTGCACAAGTTCAGCTTGTTAAGTTATTATCAGTGCATGCCCTCTGATTGAGGGGCAGCAACATTGAAGTGTGACATGTCATGTGTAACACGTTTACACTTAAAAATGCTAGAACCACATTAAGGTCGTTCGGCTTTCCATCAATACGGGAAGCCTCTTCAATGCAATATAGAAACATTTTCAAAATGTTTCTTCTTTGAACTAGAGCTGCACCAAGAATAGGGTGGTCCAGGAAATGCATTACATTTATTTAAACATTTTCTTTCCTCCCACCCTTCCATTTGATGTTACTACTGTGGAAAAGTAAAAATGTCATTTTTTACATAGATAAGTTGATATTTAGGAGATGGATGTTCAATTACACACAATGCTGCTTAATTTTTGTTTTTGTTTACTTACTGTAACCTCCATTTTTTATGCTTTGGTATTAAATATTCATTGCATTGCACTTTTTGAATTGCAGACCAAGTGTTTTTGATTTCAGGCAGCTGGCAAAGATGAGACTATAGAAAAATGTTGGGTTAGCAGTGATATTAGGTTAAGAGCTTACTATTTGGCACCACTTTGCTAGGTAAACACAGCCAAATCCAGTCCTACTGATCATGATGAATTATGTGCAGACTAAACCTCGTAAACTTAAACATGTCTGAGCAAGCATGGACAGAACACATCACATTGTGTGTTAGGAGTGGCATATTCCTGCATGCACTAATGTCTAATTTCTTACTCCAGCACAGTGCCAATGACCATTAAACATGATGCACAGAGCCAAGCATATCACAGTAACATGGTACATATTATGATTGATCAGCAGTGTTCTTTTCTGTGCTGATCTGCATTCAGGTTTCCCTCTTATTTACGATGACTGTACTGATCCTAGGTCTGTGCCATGTCTGAGAAGCTTTGTGAATACAGGCCCTGAAACTGGAGAACTAATGCTTATACTGGAGTGTCCATGTAGAGGCCTTAAATCACAATCAGATTATTGGTCAAGTATCTTGGTACACACAAGGAAATGGTGTTTCTATAGTATTGCACATGCAATATATTAGCAATACACAATATATAGTGAAGAATATATATAGTATACACTAACTGTGAAAAGTAATATAGACAATGTACCTAACATTACAGAAGACACAATACAATCACAGTTAGAAACAGGTAATGTAACGTGCAAACAGCAGCAATGAACAACAAGGGAATGAATTATGATGTACAGTGTTAGGATGAGTAACTGTCAGGGGAAAATAAAAGTATGGACAATACTACAGGATACTGCACAAATATTATACATTATTATTAAACTGTAATATATACAAACCTCTATCTTAAAAGAGATGGTTCTTCAAGGGTTCTTTAGTAAAGAAAATGGTTCTATACAGAACCATGAACACTCAAAGAACTGAAAGGGTTCTTTCCATGGTGAAAGTGTTCTTCAGGTTGATGAAGAATGCACTGTAGATGGTTCTATGTACAGTAGACCCAGGAAGGGTTCTGCTATCATTACTATATGAAGCTTGTAATAACAGAGGAACCATTTTTGGGGCTATATAGAACCATTTTCAAAAAGGATTTTACATAGAACCATCTACAATTCATTCTTTGTCAATCTAAAGGAGCCTTTCATCACCTTTGAGTGTTGATGGTTCTACATAGAACCATTTTCTTTACTAAGGAACCCTTTAAGAACCATCTCTTTTAAGAGTGTATTACAGATGATTAATTTATGTATGTCTGTAAGGGTGGTGCAATAGGTAAACATTGTCCTCCACCTCCATACACACAGTACAGATTCTGGGCGTGTTTTGCTGTAACACCTGTGTGACGACAGCTGAAAAGAGCTCAGGAGAGCCAGCAGGTCAGATAAACTTCACCTGTTCACGGGAGTCACTTGTTCTCCACGTAAAGAACTTGTTCTGTGGCTGTGTAAGTGTCCACACAACGCTCAGCCTCACCTTTAGAGACTGAGGCAGTGTGACCGGGTTACAGTGTTAGCCTACAAGGTGCTAAAGTCCCACATCGCCTCAGGTCAGACACGGCGGTCTGCAGCTGTTTATTCGCGTATAAAACACTCCGGAGCCTAAAGTTGCTCTGAGGGATGACATGAAGTTGTGAGGAGCGTTTTTGGTACTAACCTGACATGCCTCCTCCGATCACAATGACGTCGTACGTGTTGGTTGCCATTCTGATTCTCGCTGCTGCTGCTGCGCCGCTGCTGCTGTGTGCTGCTGCTCAGAGGACCAGCGCCGCTCACGCGCCGTTAAAGAGGAGCAGGAACAGAGCCGCGCTGACCACGCCCACCAATAAACAAAACCGGTCACGCCCACTCCAGAGCCCTCCCACATTTCCGCCCCTGTGTAGAAAACAAACGGTTAAATTGATTTAGCCAATGTGTGAAAAAAGTCCTATAACTATAGCCTATATGATATGAATAAATAAGAACATACTCATCTAGTACACTAACATGCTATGTATTTTTTAAAACAAATTATATATGATATAGTTGCTACATCAGAAATGTAGTTTTTTGAAAAAGCTAATTTGTGTTCATAATTTCATTCAAAAGAGTCAAACAGTTATATTTTAATTTCATTATCTGTTAAGTGACACTTAAAGCTTTTTGACCAGTTTGACTTATAACTCATATAAATCAGAAATACAGAATCTCAAGTTATTAGAATATTTCATTTTGAGTAAATGACTATTCAAACAGCGTCAACATTAAAACAAACACAAATGCGTGAAAAACGTCACTTTATGCGTAACAAATGTAAATTTTATGCATTTTTACTTTTATTAAGTAAATTAATTAAATTATGAACACAAATGAACTTTTGTTTTATATTGTTTTTAAATGTTTGGAGATGCACTATTATGGATACTGTTAGAAATCAGTCAGGAAGAGTCAGGAGTTCAGGATCTTCAGATTTCAGAGTTTATTAAAAGAAGATGACAGTCCAGTACAGTCCAAAGAACACATATTATTTGGGGTCTAAATACAGTTAGTTACATGACACACCTGGAGAGAAAGGTGTGAAAGAGTCATTGGAAGTGGCGATAGTTGGAGCAGTGGGGGATTTGGCCAGACTAGAGTTTTCTAGTCATATGCAAACAGGAAGGTGAATACATTATATGTGTGATTACCATTACACCTCTGCAATAACAGGCAAGTATACAATTGTGTTGATGGGTTTCTGTAATTAAAAGCAACGCAATTTGTAAAAAAAAAAGAGAGAAAGAAAACCAGAAAGACAAGGTAGTCTGGAGGTCTTAAGTGATGGAGGACAATAGATACTGAATCTGAAAAGACAGTTTCTCTCAATACATAAGAATATGGACACATAGAGTTTGTGTGTGTGTGTGTGTGTGTGTGTGTGTGTGTGTGTGTGTGTGTGTGTGTGTGTGTGTGTGTGTGCCAGGTTAATGCAATATGATGACCAAAACTTGTTTATTCTTTTTTTTTTTTTCATTAAACTGTTCAATTTTAAGGTAAGGACATGTTTTAAGATTGGGGTAAATGTAATGGTTAGGCTAGTAAGGGTTATGGTTAAGTTTTGGATAAGTCAGGAAATTAATTGAAGTTTAAGTAATGTCCCCACAATTAACAAAACCAAGTGTGGATAGTCAGCCTATGAAACCCTTTGATTTGGAAATACTTTCATTCTAAAATATGGTCAGTTTTGTAGTGTAACATCTTATGTTTTGATACTGTTAGTTTAGGGAGCACTGCAATGACATTTTCATGTAAAAACAGACTGAATCTGAATGTGCTTTTCACCCTCACGGACACATTTGTATAAATATCTTCCCATAGTTGACTGATACTGATTTTTGACCTGATATAACCTGCTTCACCTCTGTTATTACTTCATACTCTGTACTATAGTCTCTTATACATGTTGAGGCGCTGTCAGTCTAAAAGTCCTAGGAAGTTATTAAAGAGTGCAGCGTGCCCTCTGGTGGCTAGAGTTGTTTTGTGTTTGCTGCAATGCATGCTGGGAACCGGTAGGGGTTCCTACAGGGCCTCTGAAACGTGCCGTATAAAGCGAAATACTGTAATGTAAATGTTATGAATGTAATATAACATATTAGTTTCTTTAAATGACCGTTTACCATACATTTGCCCTTCATGTCTTATTCATAAGCTATTATGATTTTAGTGATTGCATGTATACACAAAAGGAGCTGTAGTTATGAAAAACGTAAATACAGTACTAATGCTGAGGGTATGCATGCAAAAGTTTGGAAACACGTTCTTTCCCGGATGTTGCTGTGTCTCTGAAAATGTGTGCACTCGAGCTGGACATATTGTAGATAATCCAAATCCAGTGTTGATCTCATTTAGGTGAGTAAGCTACTAAAACTCCCACGCTAGCACATCTCTCCTGCCCTCTCTAGACCTGGGGGACACGGTAGAGATAGGAAGGCCCTCACCCAGATACAGAGATAAGAATAGCAATATCCAAGTTCCCATGAGGTCCCTCCTCTTCTGGTCTGCATCCACATACCTTTCCTCAGGGGTCTATATCAACCTTTCTGCACTTGTCAGTGCTGAATGTAACTATAGGAGCACAATGTGCTGCAGAAACCTGCAGTGAAAAGCTGATATCAGGCTCAGGTGCTGGAATATTCATTTACTAATACATCCAGTAGAGTGGGCTGTTGCTACACCTTTTGCTACATGTAGATATATATGGGAGCACTAGAAAATAAGGCAGATTTTGAAGCAGATATTCAGAAAGTGGTGTTGGTTAAAACTATCCATGCATTACCCCAATCGCTTAATCCAGAGTAGGTTAGTCCCCTACCCCCTCACCAGGCGCAGGGCAGAGCATTACACTATTCTAGCTAACCACAGGACTGGAGCCAATCCATTGCTGAGTGTGTGCGCACACACATATACACACAAACAATTTAGAGCACTCAATTCACCTGATGTTCATGTTTTTTGACTGTGGGAGGAAACGGAAGTACCCACACAGACCCACACAGACATGGGGAGAACATAGAAACTCCACCAGATGGGAACTTGAACCCAAGACCTCAGCACTGAGAGTTTAACATGCTTACCACCAAGTCAGCGTGAGCAGAAGCCAACTTTATGCGATTGAAAAGTTGGCCAATGTGATGCATCTATCCACCAAGCCAATGCGTCACTGATTAAAACTAAATTTGCATTATTTTGATTTCAGACACTGCTGGCCTGGAGTGGTTAGCATGCTTGCCTCAGAGCACTGAGGTCTTGGATTTGAGTGCCCGTCTGGGTGGAGTGACCATGTTATCTTCGTGTCTTCATGGGTTTCCTCCCTTAGTCCAGACATGGAGGTCAGATGGAATTGGTTACTCTAAAGTGTGTCTGTGTGTGTGCCCAGCGATGGATTGGCGCCCATTTCTCACTACAGTTAATTGAGTGGAATGCCCTGACCAGGATGAGGGACTCACCATGACCCTGGCCAGGATTAAGAGGTTAAGAGGAGGGATGGATTTCAGACACAGTAATACAGTGTTTGAACTGCACTGATTTGCAGTGTCACATAAAAAAATGAATACAAAAATAAATCATTGTTCATAAATAAATTTTAAAAAGTAAACTTTCACATTTTATATTCATTTTTAAAGTTGATCAGTTTACTCATAAAATCAAAAATTCAGAATCTCAAATATTTGGAGTAAATTACTATTCAAACAGTATCAGGGCTTGAAATGTGTCACTTTACATGTAATAAATATAGAATATATTTTTAAATTATGAACACAAATCAACGTTTTCATGATTTTTTTAAATGCACTAATAAATGTCACACAATCATTAGAGTAAAATTAATATTGTGTGTTATTTTTGAAACAGCACATGTCTTTGATATAAATAATAGTGTGGAATAAAGAGGTCTATGATGGCTTGAACAAAACCAGCATAATTCAAAGGCAACCCATTTCTTCTTCAGTCTCAGTAATGAAAAACGGCAGCTGATATTAGCTTCGGTTTAATAACGTGAGAGGACAGAAGCAATTTTTATCTTTTTAAATATGTTTGAAGCTCTGCCTATTATCGTACTGAATCTCGAGGATATTGCAGTCAGCGCTGGCTTGAATGGCTACAACACTATTTTTTTCAGGCCTGTCTCTTGGCACACAGCACAGCCACTGATTTGTATGTGTACAGTATCTTTGCAATTTACATCAAGGTATTTCAGACTTGGCAGGACTCACCTTAGTGCTTTTGGTAATGACAGTTTTGGAACATGGAAATAGGAATCAGCTGCGTAGGACTTTATAGTCTTGGTCCAAGCTGGAATTAAATTAACTGTGACTTCAAGGTGCTTTTTTGACCGTATTCAACGCCTCAGTCATTTACCATTGAATGCTCACTGTATTTGACAAGGATAGGGAGGTATAATGAATTCTCTCACTCTGTATCAGGAGAGATAACAGTGTGTTTACTGTGATGCTGCATTTATCCTCATGTTTAACATGTATCACAGGAGAAATCTTTGATGGCAGCTATAAAATCACCAAAAACCCAGTTGACAGACCTCATCTGAATTATTAGCTATTACGTTCATTGTAGAACAATTGAAAGTCACATTGAATATAAGGGCGAGAATATTTGTAACAAGACAGCTCGCACAAGGCAGACAGTCCGTCTGTAGAAACAAAAGGAAACCCTTTATTAGATTCACATGTGGAGCTCAGAGAGCTGTCAGTTTTGCTCTTGATTACAAACGTGTCCAGCAAGCAAACTACACAATTTCACAAGGGGTACAATTTCAACAAAGTACAACAAAGGATTTCATAGAAGATTGTTATCTCTTATCGTGATCTTAATGGAATTCTGATGCTTTTATGAAAGCCGCCCTGCATTCTTTTGCAGTGTTAACATGGACCTCGTCATTTCTCAAGGGCATTTCTGCGGGCAAATGTTTCTGTCGCCACCACACATGATGGACTTTGATGTTCATTTGGCATCATACTCTTGCTCAACGTGATGGTCTTTGCCATGCATATCCCAATTGGCCAGATGTACATAACATACCATTGTCCATTCTGTTTAGACTGGCCAAGATCTGTGCCTGAAGACCATGTTGCTTTGGTCAGCTTACACAGAGGAATAGCCCTGAAGGTTATCTACAATAGTCACTATGACAAACATGACTTTAATAAAGATTATTAACAGAACTAAAAGACTGGAGGTCTAGGCCTGAACCCAGCCTGACAGGGCAGTCAAGGCAACAACCTTTATTCCCGTACAGTCCAAAGCATGTAAGGTACAGTGTCCAACAGCTGCAACAGAGACATTACTCCACAACCTGTGATCGATTCCCAAGAGCTCTCACGCTTTCTTTGGCAAATCTCCAGCCCAGAGCGGACACAGTACCTTCGAAGTTCTCTCATGATTGCAGTGTCGTTGCCAGCTTCCATAATTTTCCACATTCAGTGATCAAAGCCATGGAATGCATTAGAAACTAATCAACTGGCAGAGAGCGAGCCCAGGTGCAACACATGAGTGAAAGTTCTTTTCTTTGGGCTGCTGACATTTTATAATGTTGGCATGATGTCTATCCACTCCGGTGCTGCTAATGAATCGTGAAATCGTTTCTCTAATATGGACAGCAATAAAATACACATAAAAGTGGAACAGTTTTAAGTCTTGGCCAGTTTCTCCTTCTCTGCGAATCCATTCAGTTGCATTCCTCACAGCTGCATGCGAGGATGTAGCGGTAGGTAGCAGTTATTCGGGTCCCTCCGGAGCAGCGTAGGCGCACCGCTTTCAGCTTAGAGGTGTGCGGGCGACAACAAAAGCATGTGCTCTTGAATGGCTGCTTGAGGACAGAGCTGAAGGAGATAAGTGGGTCCGAACGGGACGTGTGGCTGCAGTGGCCCTCACAGCGAGCCAACAGGACTATCTGTGGAGCACAGGAGAGTACTAAAATACATGATGATACACACAATAAAACCTACAATATAACATTTTATGAATTATGAATGAAGTCACAGGTGCCATGTGATTTGCTGCATGTATAAATGAGCACAGCACTCAGTTGTAGTAAAGTGTAAAACAATTATCATGGGAAAAGGATGCAATTTGACTGATGTCCAAAAGGGCATGATAATAGGGTACCGGGTGAAGGGTGGTAGGATCTTGGAAATTACAAACTTTGTGAGATGTTCTACAGCTGCTGAAGTGAAGGTGTACTGAGCATCGAGTTCTTGGACACTGAGTGCCTCCCCTGGGCCATTGATGCCAGTCCAAGCCAAGCGTGGTTATTCATACTATTAAGTATGTGGTCTACACTATATTAGATCAATTATGAGGCAAAATTAAATGAATAATCATCTGATACATTACAATGATGTATTTTTTTTCCTGACAGCCAGGAAAAGCCCAAACGTTTAATCACTTCAGCTGCATTTGTCTATACTAGGGTTATTACTAGTATTATCACTTGTAAGTAAGAATGGGTGAGCTAAGCTGTTGTAGCCTGACATGGATTTAATGGTTGATCAGTTATCTTAGCTATTAAGTATGGACTGTGGTGTGAATGGTACACAGTAAATCTGCCAGTGTTAAATCAACACTATTAGAGTTAAATCAACACTGAGAGTGTTACATTTTGACACCCTTGGTGTTAATTTAACTCTAATAGTGTTGATTTAACACTGGCAGATTTACTGTGTATGTATTAACAGTATCAGACAGTAAAAATATTAAACTAGCTATTGAGACCATGTTTAAATCCCAGCTAATAAATGTCCAATGATATTTGTTTTTTTTGTGTGTTATGAGAACATTATATCCAGTTCTTTAATGTTTTTTTTTTACATTTCTCTTAAAACAGAAACCTTTATAGTTACACTGAACTTTAACCAAAGTTATGTAATATTCCCATTAAAGTTACTTTGAGAACATTTGCTCCTAAAGTTTAGAGAACCTTTACACGTTAGTCAAAGTTCTGGGAATGTTCCCTGTTATTTGGCATAGTGCATCAAACTAGAAACAGGAAGTGCACTTTTTTATGATATGGGCTATTTAACCTCTTAAATATCCTGGACCTGCTGGCAAGTCCAGCTTCTGTTCCCTACATTCAGAGATTCTTGACTTTGTTATTTTGTAAGATAGACATAAAAGGGAGGAGTCATATAAAACCTTCTTCTTTCTATTAGGGATGCACTGAAACAATTTTTGGGGCTGAAACCAACTTCATATTAATGGCTTTATCATAACAGGTGTAGTTTAGTAAATGTTGTGGTTGTAGTTTGTTGTCTACTTCCATTTCACCACCAAACTGTAAGTGAGCTGGTGAATTTGTGTTTTGATAACTGGAAAAAGTAAACTAGAAAAATATAACAGTGTCATTAAAAATTTCAAGTGAAGTGTTGTTTTGCCATTATTCAGTGCATCCCTACTTTCCACACAAGTTGCTCATTTTGAGCTGCCAATTAAATATTCGGCTTCAAATAAACCATATTTCATATCTTTTTGGAATAATCATTAAAAAAAGACATGTAGTATCAAAGTATTGATTTTTGCTTCCTATTCTTTACTGATTTTTGAATAAATTCCAAACAAATAGAACTGAGCATTTTGTGTTACTGAAAGCTGCCCTCTTGTGGCACAAATCTGAATTGCAAGATGCACCTATCAGTCCTATCAGTGCTGTGCAGCCTAAAAAATGACAACGAAAAAAACTTTCAGTACTGTTCAGTAGTAAATTTTAAGAATATGTTATGATATGACAGACCATGAAGCACTTTCTTTTGCTAGTTTGAACCATTTTTTTACAAAAACCATCAGTAGTTTGCATTTATTTCATATAATTGCTGTATAAAAAGCCTAAGAGAAAGAGGAGGGAAAGAGGAGTTCAGGGAAAAAGAGGTTGCCTGTGAATGTTGATTTAAGCTTTTACATTTTATATCTTGATACGTATGAGAAGTAAAAAGTTTAGGCCATAAAACAACAGAGTTATTGACTCTATTCCACACAGTAGTCTGAAATGGGAGAGTGTGAATCTGTGTGCTGTGACTCGTATGAACCTTCCCTCAGGACAGGGGTGAGATAAGCTACTACAGAGGGTACATAGCCATGAACAAAGAATGGTTCTGTACTCTCCATGCGACCTTGCACCTGCGCTGAGATGGGAGTGTGGCTGATCTCTCCCAGACCCATGTGGCGAAGATATACCAGCCTCTGACTCTCTCTCTCTCTCTCTCTCTCTCTCTCTTACACACACATACACACACTCACACTCACTCACAGCCTCACATTCACCTCAGGTGGCATTTAAACAATAGTTTCATGGCACTGATTTGTGGTGCTTGGTGTAAAAATAGCAAAATTGCCAGGATTTATACTCATCACATCCCATTTATGAGGGTCACTGGCCCACCTGGCTTGTGTTATTAGGCCTTGACGGCTGCAGTCGATAACAATCAAACCACCCACAGCAGCCTTTGAACGCTGCTGTCCTTCATGAGAATTCTCTCATAATTAAAGGTTAATGAGTGATGTGATGGTGTATTAAGATAGTCTGGTCAGCTTGACTGGATGACTCACACAGATTGATGGACCAAACATGACTCAGTCTACCGATTCTGAATAAAAGGTGACCAGCGCCAGGCCACAAGCCGCGCATTCCTGCCATGCTCCGTAAACGGACCCCCCTGCCATGGTGTCTGTCAGCTGTCTAGTGTCAGCCGAGTGTCACCCCCACCGTCAGGGACAATAGCCTATTTGAAGCTAAATCCTCCAGCACAGTGTTGTGAGAAGTCTGATATGAGCCAGCATTTATTAAGTGTCTCAGAGTACAAGCGCAGATCTGGGATCAGATTCCATCTGTCTATTTAACTAGATTCATTTTGTCACAAATGACAAGAACAGATCCTACATCAGCCCTCTAGAGCTTTGATAATATAGGCCCCAGGGCACACTACAGAGAGCAGCTGTTAGGAGTATGAGAGGTGCGATGATGTTATTATGCATCACTCTTCAACAGTGAACAGTGAGTGCTTAAGCTCTTTATACTGAAATAACAGCACTACATAAATGCTCATATATTAGCACTGTCATATCAAAACCTTGTATCTACTTCATCAACGGCGTAAAAAAATGTTTTTATTGTAGGCTAATGTAACAAGATTTGCATCATTTTGCATTATTTTGTCCATTTCATTCATCATAAAGTGAAAATGGCAGCTGAGTTATGACTATGATATGAGAGAAATGATGCACTTTTTGCTTTGTTATCTTAGTTTTTATGAAGAAAAAATAACAATAGCATAATGCATGCTGAGTAATTGGAAAGGGCGCCTTGAATTTTGTTTCTCGCAGTGTGTGTGTGTGTCTGAGTTGGGGCGCTGGAGGGGTTGTTTGCCCAGGATGCCAAATGGGCTAAGACTGCCACTGCAGCCTAGGACATCAGTTGCCACATGACATGGTGATCATTAACACTTTCCTTGTTGCTCCTCTGTTCATTATAGAGGTCAACTGATCCTCTCGTTGGAGTCACTGTTCTGCTCAGGCATCAGTGGTCCACTGGGCTTCACTGTTATACCATTGGGAGGCACAAGAAATCCATTCAGAAGTTCTAGAAAATTCCAGAAACTTAGCTGTTTCTAAGATGCCACTATCCTTCATCTGGAGCCCATTGGGTGGCACGGTGGCTTAGTGGTTAGCACGTTCGCCTCTCAGCGCTGACGTCTTGGGTTTGAGTCCCCATCTGAGCGGAGTTTCCATGTTCTCCCCGTGTCTGTGTGGGTTTCCTCCGGGGACACCGGATTCCTCCCACAGTCCAAAAACATGGAGTTCAGGTGAATTGGATACTCTAAAATGACCCTGGTGTGTGTATGAATGTACGTATGTATGTATGTTTGCCCAGATATGGTTGGCACTCTGTCCTGGGTGATCCCCCTAGTGCTTGATGCAGTCCTCCAGGTGGATGGTTGCTTCCATTGAGAGTACGCTGTGTGCAATTGGCTCCTGCTTCTCGCTGGAGTGTGTGTATATGAAGTGTGTTGATTGTAAAGCGTCCTCGAGTTTGAGAATGGCGCTATATAAGTGTAACATTCATTCATTCATTCTATTATCATGCCCTTTTAGACATCAGTCAAATCTCATCCTTTGCCCATTATGATCATTTTGTGCTCTGCTACAACTGACTGGTGATCTTTTAAAGAAGTTTGCTTTCTATTAGTTCTATAGAGCTGTTATGGTTCTCATTCAGTCAGTAAATTTGAATGCTCTGCAAAGACTATTTCCCCAAGACATACACATGTGGCAAGTACAATTGAGCTTACTATTAATGTTTGAAAAGGATGTGCAGTGAAGTGAATGTGGATGTGCTGTGAACATCTGGTCTTTTTTAAATGTAGACCAAATGGGGTCTTTTTCTTCTCAATAGACAGTGAGAAATGATATTTGTCAATGTTTGCGCACCACTGAAAGCAGCTGACAGATATGAGTCTGTGGGAGGTGCTTGTGAGAAATGTGGCTGGCCAGCAGAAGATGGAGATGGCGGGAGAAGAGGGCCAGGTGACAACAGCTGGGCAGCAGATGTAGGCTTCCTGCAGCCACTCTCCTTTCTCTGTATTTATAGCAAGAGTGACTGCGCAGGTGGATCTTATGCAGAGCTGCTGAAATTTGCATGGAAGCCACAGTCATCCCCATAGCTCAGGCAGTGTGTAATAGGCTGCTTTAGAGCTGTGACTAAGGCAAGCTTGATCTGGAGTCTGCGGACACTGGGCCTGTGACCCTGCTTGTCAAATCATAAACCTTTTTGTGGGACTGTAAAATGCCCGGGCTGTGTGGTCTGGTACATGATATGAACTGTTTTGGCTATAAACCTTCTCTTCACCTATGGCTCATGGAAGGTAACAAGCCCTCTGAGTTCATGCCCCAGACAAATGAAGGATAACAAAAGCTGCTTAGAGCAGTACCTGAACCTCAAATGGTCCAGATGCTCCTGCTGAGATGCTTGCAAGAAGTAGGGTACCATTTATAACCAGGAACCTCTACCTGTCCTTAATGAACTACGTGCCATTTTTGCTTAGTGCCGTTTGCCTGATAATTGAAACAGATACACAGCACAGCATGCGTAATACTCAAGGAATGGAATGGAACGATTTAGTGTTATCATAGGTTCCTGCCAGCCGCCCGTCAGTTTATAGGCCGCTGGAAAAAGTTTGCCTTTGTGAAGCTCCTCTATCTGCTGACACGTCTCAGCTGGGCTTGTAAGAGCCAGAGTTTGGGACAAGCCGAAGCACAGCTGACAAGCTAAAACTGAGACTGTCCCAAGACTACAGGTGAACCTGAGTCAACTCGTCTGGCTCTGTAAATCTGCAGGAATAAGGCCACTGCACTGTTGTTTGGATGACAAAAGAAATGATTCAGCCACGGCTCTGGACGCGTGCCACTGTGCAGACATTTTATGCACCCACCGGGGGCTTATTTCTGGCTGGGCTGTGGGCCTCACAAGCTGCCTGTACACAGCGTTCCCTGCCAAGGTGTCAAAGTAACCAAGGTAGAGTTCACGTGAAAAGAGCAGGAGGGCATGTTGAGCATACTATCTGATCTAATAAACGAATTTGGCTCCATTGCTCAGCTGCAGATTCTAATTAGGAAGAGATCCTCGTGCTTGATATTGGAATATAAAAACGTTCCATGTGTCTGGAGACTCGCTGTATTTCCTTAAACATCTTGTTAGCAGGAACAGTGTGGGTGTAGAGGGTGTATTTCCTTACAGCAGGGTCTAACCTGTGGGACCATTTACTGGAACTCAATAAGTAACATGGGAGCTGTAGGTTAACCTGCTGTTCATCAGCATGTGCCTCGTAGTTGGATGCTAATAGGCAAAATGCAGCAGTGCAGAAGACTCTAGTAGGGTTGCCAGAATAGATTCATCACAAATGACTAGAATGGCCTCTGTTATCACCCTTTTCTCACATGTCCACTGAGGGCATTTCTCAATACTGTTAATGCACGTTAAGTGGGTATCTCCACCTCATACCTTGGAATTACATTTGTAGATTGGATGTGTGATGGTTTCGACAAAATGATGTCTCATACATCTGTCCGGATCTGTGTCACCAAGGTGTCCGCTCTCAGCCTTACAGGTAACTCCACGCAGAACGTTCAGCAGTGGACATGTGACCAGCAACAGCACAATCCCTGGCTGGCTTAGTGGACCTGCACTCCTCATACTGGCCCCTTGGCTCGAAAGCAAACTGAGTAAACTTCCCAGCACAAAAAGAAACAGAGAAATGGTGCCTATCCTCCTACAGAGGAAAGCGCATAGCTCTTTGTCCAGGTTCTGGTGCTTCGCTGGTAAACTGGGGCGTGTGGTGGGTTCGTTCTGCAGCCATCGCCATCTTCTGTAGCTCTGCTTGTGTGGATTTATTTCTGTAGGTAAAGAGAGAAATTGGGGTTAATCCAAGGCGCTGAGTTACAGAAAGCTCTTCCAAAGGCATCCAGCTGAGAATAGAATATCAAGTAATGTTTTGTCAGTTAGGCCCAGTTAGCGGTGTGGAGCCATGGGGCTGCTTAAGTTATTATAGGAGGCATTCAACAGGTGAGACAAGGTGCAGGGGAAAGAGAAAGTTCATGCTGCTAAAGACAGACGACCTGAGACATGCGTCTACGCTACTACCGTTCACAGAGAGCGACTGCTCTTGTGTCTCCAGCCAGGAACGAGTGGGCCGTGCTGTGTGAGGCATGCTGGCAGCCATTCTACTGTTATTCTAACAAACCCTGATACAGACCAAAAAAAAACCTCTGTTTTTATTACACAAAGGAGAAACCTAATCCATTAATAAACAGCCCGGAGCGAATCGTTTCCCCAGGAATGAATTTTTCATTAGAACGAATAGGTCTCAGAACAAGTTCTCTCATGACAACAAGTCAACTGCCAACCCTGTACGAATATACTGTATATATATATACACTTCACCCTTTTCATGGTCCATGCAAGCCGTGCAATTTATTGTCCTCTTGACAATGGTGTTTCGTGTGTGGCAGTTAAAATCACCGAGCCGCAACTGCTAATAAGCTTTGTGCGGAGCTCGGTCGAAAGGCTAGTCGAGGTTCTTTCCCCACACCCCAAAGGGAACGCGGACTTCGAGCTGGGATCAAGCCCTTTCATGGAGAGGAAATTATCATTCATAAAAAACAATAGACTGCATTATGTCAAAAACTTTTCTACAGCATGTTCCTTCATTTCAGCCCAAACGTTTCTCCGAGAGCCTAATTTGTCCTGAAATCGCAAACACATCAGGTTAATTTAACAACGCAGCCTTGTGTTTTTCTTTCTGCGGGGAATCATTTAACTTTAACATTCCTCGTGCAAGAAATTGAAGTATCAATTTGCCTGTTAAAATAAATATTCTCTGAAATGTTTAACTGCGCCAGAGAGCATGTGTTGCAGGGTTTACACAACCAGACATGGCCGTCTGTTCTTAACCAGCATGCACCAGATACGCCACACTTTCCCTCCATCATGTGTTTAAAGTCAACATCGCAGACATACTGGGCATTGATAATGGATATCATCATCATCACCATCATCATCATCATCTTGATCCGAGGTCACATGAACAACACAGCGAAGACATCCCTGTTTACAAGGTGACTACAGAATCCAATAGAGCTCCCAAAAGCAAGAGAATGACCTCATAGTACAGTCATGCACAGCAGCCTGGTCAGCTAAGTCTGGGAGTTGGAGACTTGTTGGGGGTGGATGCTCCCCCACATCCACTCACCCCTGCAGGGAGTCGCTCCAGGGCAGAGAGGCGAGTTAGGTAGGGCACCGCTGCAGCTCGCACACCTGCTGAGATCCACAGATTTATAGAGCCCAGTGTGTCTACAAACAGCAGCTGGAACTTCCGATCCCATCCATCTGACACAACAACACACACCAGCTCCACCCTTTGTCTCTCCCAGCACAGCTATTTCCCACTCAGGCGTTTGCTAACATGTTTTGTACAGAATCCTAACCTATCAGAGAGGGACATGCTGTTTGGCTTCAATTTGGCAACACTGCAGCTTCGGTCATAATGTCCTGAACCGTTTCCTTTAATTAGTCCCCGTATTAGAACTGCAGTCAGGGCCAAAAGCTCTGTAGATAAATGCATTCATTTAATCACTGTAGTACTGTGCACTGGAGGGGCGCGTGGAACTTAAAAGAAAGCACAACCCAAATGTTTTTGACTCTTTATCACACTAATAGCCTTGTTGGCAGTACATGTGACTGTAAAAAAATTGATTAATTAAATCTACCTTCCTTTTCAGGTTCAATTCCAGTTAAAAGACAATAGAATCCTTTATTTGCTTTGGCCATTTTTAACATCCTTGTACCTGGTCAAACGCTCCATCTTTGCAAAACATGTGCTAACTATCATAGCTTAACCATTCCACAGGAAGAAAGGCAATAAACATTCAAAAACAGCGAGTGAGTGAAACACTCCAGAACTTGTTGTGTAGTGCTCCCGGGCAAAAACTAATCACCCAGAGACTTCTGAGAGTCCTGGACAGGGCTGATGCCACTGATGTGATCCTCACCCTGAACTGTCCCCAGGCACTGTCCTGTGAAAACACAGTATGGCTCTTTTTGATCAAGGTGGCTCAGGATTGGCGAGGGGGCCTCAGCATCTACACCATTAGAACTGTGAAATTCCTGACATTCACATGCAGCCAGTTTGGGCAGCCGTACAGCATAACTCGTCACTCTCCAAACCTCCATCTCACCATTAAAAACCACAGAGTTCATTTATTTGGGGAATTAAAAAATGTTTTCTGACCTTAGCCAGGCCTGGACATCGTCACATGTGACACGGGAGGGCTTTCTACACACATAAACACACATACAGATACTTAGAAGAAACTCCAGGGATCTCAGGTAGTCTCTGGATAGTGAAGAATGTCATCCTGTCTCTGGCTCTCATCGCTCTTCTCCTCCTTGCATAAGCTCAGACTGTCATTTTGAAAGGGATTTTCAGACTAAAATGTGCCCCAAGGTAGGTGAGGTTGGATAAGGTGGAGTGAAAGATTGGAATCCATGTTATATTAGCTATAGTTGCTGTTTATTTCAGTCTACAGACTTTAGGTCTTTAGTCTTGCCTCCAGACCTACTTAAGTGAGTCTTATAATAATTTTTTTGCAATATCCCTGTTGAGCAGAACAGGATAGCTTTGCAACTGAGGGCTGCTACTCTTCAAAACTGTAATGTTGATGTGTTTGAGGCTTTGGTAAGCAGGATGGGCTAGACTTGTGGTGAACTGCTGCCACTCTAGTTGCTAGATGCAGCCCTGTCTTCTCTATCATACCAACAAACCCATGCCTCCTCTTATACTGAAGGATTACGTCATTGTTTGGTGCTCGTTTAGTGTCCCATTGTTTCACCAGCTTTTAATAAACCAAAGGGCAGATTCCTACAGGGGCCAAATAACCCCCATCACCCTCCCTCCTCCCCTGCAAACCCATCTGCACCCAAGCAGCATGCCAGTCCTGAGCAGAGGCACTGCCACCACGCTTTGATGCCACCAACCCGCGCCTCCCTTACGCCACAGCTAAGCCCCGCACTAAATATATCCCCAGTGATAAAGATAAGACAAACAGTGAGGATTTGAGCACAGCCTACAGCCAATGGCAGCAGATCCTGTGAGCCCATGCTAAGCTAATGTTAGCTTTACAGTTTAGGCTTCTTAGAACGGAGCACGTTCTAAGAAGGCAATAAAGTATAAAAGGCCCTGGACTATGCTGGATAGCCTCAAGGCATGTGTTCAGCAATTAGGGACTTTATTATGATGTCCTCATAACCTTCTCTCTCTAATTTGATTTACCCATTGTTCTCTTTTCTTTCTGGATGTACCTTTGATAGATGTAGGATTCATTTATTTAGGAGCAAAATATTTGTAGGGTAAAATTGATTTTTGAGCAATCCAACATGACCACACACTGGTGTGTTTTGTCTTGAATTGTGTGAGAGAAAACATGTGATGCCTCTCACACATCTCTTCCTCCGTCTCCATAATAAACAATCAGTGGACTATGTGCGGTTTCTCATTTGCTGTCATGGCGTGATCCAATGACTGAAGCAGCAGGTTTAGTGTGGAATTAAGCTGTGAATGCTCTGTCTCTGTCTGTGCAGAGTCCACGGCTGGTCTCGGCAAGCGACCTACCACAGTACACACTGAGCCTCTCATGAGATGCACATACCATGAACCTGTCCAAGGCTCACTGCCTTCAGCCAATTCACTTCACTAATGACTCATTTAGTGCAAAATTGCTGTCTGTCTGCTGCTCACAGAAAAGCCTGATAACGGCGTGTATGTACTGTATATTGAGTAATGCCATGTTATTAAAAACAAAGAAATTATGGCTTTGATTCTGACACTTATCATTATCCCATTAAAAAATGGCTTTATTGAATATATGTTTTGTTTATATTTTGGAACTTGCTGATTTATTTTCATATCATATTCTAGAGGAAAAATTACAGTTATATATTATTATAGTGTAGTAAGAACATTTAATGAAGGAAAAATGTTGCATGATATGGTCAGATGCTGAACATCTTTAGCACATGTAGACCTAAAGACCCCATATAAAGCTCAAGACCTAAAAACCATATAAAGACTACTAGACTTAAAGACCTTGTATAGACCTATAGAGCTAAAGACCATATAAACACTAATACACCTAAAGACCTTGTACACAGTAAATATGTCAGTGTTAAATCAACACTATTAGAGTTAAATTAACACTGCGGGTGTCTAAATGTAACACTCCCAGTGTTAATTTAACTCTAGGAGTGTTGATTTAACACTGGCAGATTTACTGTGTATAGACCTATAGAGCTAAAGACCATATGAACACTAATACACCTAAAGACCTTGTATAGACCTATAAAGCTAAAGACCATATAAACACTAATACACCTAAAGACCTTGTATAGACCTATAGAGCTAAAGACCATATAAACACTAATACATCTAAAGACCTTGTATAGACCTATAGAGCTAAAGACCATAAAAACACTAATACACCTAAAGACCTTGTATAGACCTATAGTGCTAAAGACCATATGAACACTAATACACCTAAAGACCTTGTATAGACCTATAGAGCTAAAGACCATATGAACACTAATACACCTAAAGACCTTGTATAGACCTATAGAGCTAAAGACCATATAAACACTAATACATCTAAAGACCTTGTATAGACCTATAGAGCTAAAGACCATAAAAACACTAATACACCTAAAGACCTTGTATAGACCTATAGTGCTAAAGACCATATGAACACTAATACACCTAAAGACCTTGTATAGACCTATAGAGCTAAAGACCATATGAACACTAATACACCTAAAGACCTTGTATAGACCTATAGAGCTAAAGACCATATAAACACTAATACATCTAAAGACCTTGTATAGACCTATAGAGCTAAAGACCATATAAACACTAATACACCTAAAGACCTTGTATAGACCTATAGTGCTAAAGACTAATACACTTAAAGACCTTGTATAGACCTATAGAGCTGAAGACCATATAAACACTAATACATCTAAAGACCTTGTATAGACCTATAAAGCTAAAGTCTATATAAACCCTAATAGACCTAAAGACCTTTATAGAGCTATAGAGCTAAAGACCATATGCCAACCTGTAGACCTAAAGACCATATAAAGACCTAAATACCCCATTTAGACCTTAACACCTTATAAAAATCTACATGTAAATACAGCATATGGAATATAGACATAAAAATTGTTTCATCTAAAAAACACATATATATTTAAAGACCTTATAGCGACCTATAGATCCGACTATCTTATATAGATCTACAGACCTAAGGATTATATAGACTATATAAAGACCTATAGTTCTAAAGGTCACATAAGACCATATAGAGGTCTATACACCTGAAGACCGCATTCAGTCTTATGTTCCTAAAGGCCACTTAGATCTAAAAAGCAATATTATAGAGCGATAAAGCTGGCAGCTCAAGCAGTAGTCCTGAGTCACCTTTAGATCCACAGTGAGCTTACCTTTTTCCAGTTCCTCTCAGCGCTCAATATCCAACCCCAGCTGTAACGCCCTGGACTGAGGTGAAATTGCTTTTAAACCCCCTTCACTCTCTCTCTCTCTCTCTCTCTCTCTCTCTCTCTCTCTCTCTCTCTCTCCCCTTTCCCTCACTTGCTCCCTCTCTCCCTCTCACGCACACTGCCTGTGTGAGCTCTGACTCCCTCGCTCCCTCACCCTCCTTCTCTTTCTCTCTCTCTGCTCCCCCTCCTCTGCCTCTGACATTCACACCCCTCTTTTTTATAGAGGAATCAGAAGGAAAAGGGAAAGGACAGATGATGCACGTCTCAGGATGGTTGTCAGATGTGGAACGTGACACAGCAGTCATATATCACCTCAGGAACACACACACACACACCCGCCAGCTGACACACCGACACACTCTCGCAAAGCAAATGGGGATTCCAGCCGAATCAGAGAGCTGAGCAACAACCCAGCCCTCTTTTACGAGCATTAGGTTATAAAACTGTTAGCAGAATTAGTTTATTTTAAAACAACTGGCCCTTCAGCCTTACAAACACATTGGCTGCAGTTCCCCAGCATACAGTGGGGTCACTATGGGGTTTAGGAGGTGCTTCTCAGCTTACCTCAGAAATGTGCACAATCTCGTGTCAGTGTTATGGGGAAGACTCTCATTCTAACATAAAACAAGTGGATCATCAAGTGAGGCAACTGGCAACAGCATTTCAATTACAGTGAAGGTTCACTGCCTCAAGTACAATTATAAACCTCCAGGGCTGCTTGCTTTTAACCTCCTAATAGGTTTGATATGTTTGAATGCCCAGAACTGTAAGAAATAAAAGCAGAATGTAGATATTTTTTGTTAAAAAGTCCTTTTATAATTTGTAATATAATAATTAGGGATGCACCGAATATTTGGCAACCAAAATGAATTGCCCGAAAATGGCAAAATAAGCGAAAAGACCAAATAATTTATATTGAACAATGGCCTTTTTAATGATACTGTTAACTCTTTCTAGTTGCCGGCTGTAGACGTGAGCCAGAGCGGAGCTTAATGGGTAAAGTTAATTTATATTGGACACTTGTGTAATATTCCGATTTCCACATTTTCTCACAGTTACCAAAACACAGCTTCACCAGCACAGTTACAGTTTGGTGGTGAAATGGAAGAAGACAACAAACTACAACCGCAACCTTTACTAAACTACACTTGTTATGTTGAAGCCAGAATGCAGCCGCTTAGCTTTGTGTTTGTTCCAGGAACCATCTCGCAATTACCAGAAGAAATGTAAAGTGTTTTTCAGTGTGTGATTTGGACATTAACAAACCAATCACCAGAAAGTACAACACTGACCGGTGATCCTGTGTCTCCTCATGGGGTTCAGCAGGGCAACATCACACAGTTTCTGTAACCAATAACTTAATTAAGCACAAAAAACATCCATGTGGCTTACAACATTAATATTAGCCATTTTCACATACATATACAGTACCTTCATACATATTCATATATTATTGTCTTATTGTGTAATTTTTCTAACATTTGTTTTATATACAAATATAAAAGAATAATCAATTAAACTCATGTTATTAAACCTAATAATGTTAATCCATCTTATTAAAATACAAACATTAATTCCTAACTAACTAAACTAAACTACATTTTGGGAAATAGTTTAATTACCAATTTTATAGGGATTTATATTAATGAAGAACCATGTTTGGTCTTCAGCCAAATGTTTAATTTTGTTCGGCTTTGGTTTTGATTTCACCTTATCAATATATACATATATATATATATATATATATATATATATATATATATATATATATATATATATATATATATATATATATTTCAGTGCATCCCTTATATAATGCATGCTTAAAATTAGCTGCTGAGCACATCAAAAATTGCTTTTAGAATTGTTGTTCCATGAATTCTTTTTTTCA
The DNA here is from genome assembly GCA_036984385.1 of Crenuchus spilurus. Taxonomy (NCBI): domain Eukaryota; kingdom Metazoa; phylum Chordata; class Actinopteri; order Characiformes; family Crenuchidae; genus Crenuchus; species Crenuchus spilurus. Next base: position 87,893 of record BRDA01003384.1, read on the forward strand.
AGCTGCACAGCACTGAAGGGACATAGTGTAGCTCAATCTTACAACTCAAAATAGGCAGAAATGAATAGCTTGCATAAAACAAAGAGAGTTTGGGCTTTAAAATTATACATTTGTATGTATCATAGAAAATAAGAAAGTAGAGAATCTCTAAACATAAGGAAGAGATGCAGGCCGAAGCTATTTACAAGATTAAAAGTATATGAATTAGCATAATTTCTAACAAGAAAGGACACAAATCAACATCTTATGAATGCTAAGGCAGAAAATGTTTATATACACAATACTTGACTCTGGAATGGCTTCATTTGAAAAACAGACTTATAATTAAGTTCACAAAGAAAGCATAATTGCTATTTTCCCTCTCAAACAGCTCAAATCAGCATTTAGTAGGATTTTTACTCTGATGTTGTCTAAATGTTTTCCATATTTTCCTTACAAGTAACTTTAACAATTGAAAAATACGGGAAGGAAGACGGGGGTATCTTAAATTACCACAAATATTGGCACCAGAGGGGAGTGCGTAATCTTCAAATTGAGGTGTGGACTCAGTCCAAGAGTGAACTGAGTCCCTGTAAGACACAAATATCTGATAATCAGATTCTTCCCACTTCAGAGGCTTTGCTCTGCTTCAAGCATTCTTTGAGCAGTTTTCATTCAGCCGTGTAAGAGAGGAAAACTAAGCTATGAAAGATCAGCTATTCTGTCTTGGACTCCTAGAAAGTTTAAATATAGACAAGTAACAGATATGCAAGGATAATGTTTTGTAAATAAAAAAAATGCTGCATAGCACATGTTTAAATAATCAATGATTTGTTCATAAACGGCACTAAAAACTCGAAACCTCAGGGGAAATTAAGGGTGAGCTGGCCTAACTAAGTAGGGCTTAAGGGGTCAAAAGTGTATGAAACACAATTACCTGCAAGGCTTCTTTGGAACTCGTATTCAGCTCTCACTTTCCATCTTCTCGCTGTCTGACAGGACAATTTACAATCACACAGAGACACTAGCAACACTCTCCCTGCAGACCATACAATTACACAACTGCTCTCATTTTCCAAAACATTGTGTCTTATAGTACTTTATACAATTAAGACATTAGATTGGTTGTATATTCATAAAATAGCCACCAATATCTGGTAAAATTACTCTCTCTCTGCTGAGCATAAAGACAATGTCTTCTTTCATGGGCCGTGGCTAAATGTTGGGTTTGACGTAATATTTCAGCAGCTACTCACTCACTCAGCACAACTGTAAAATGATTTTTGCAGAGGTTTCCTCCCAAAGTTGTCTTTCTCAAGTGGAATCCCTCTCATGTTTGCCTCTTCAATTTCTTTGAAACCCATAGGTGTGCGAGTCTGAGGCTTTTAGTCCTAGCCGAGTTGTATATACTGCCGTTTTTTTCTCATAGATATGAAAATCAGGCTTTATCATTTACTCCCAGATGTTCTGCTACTTTTTAAATGAATTAACATTTTAGTTCCTTCAAATCGACAAACAGACTAAGGAATATTTTCTACCTCAGTCCCATACAGGAACTGAACAACGTCAGTCCAATCACGCTGGACTGATCAGGACTTATGTATATACATGTGTGTAATTAGCCAGTTCATCTCAGGCCCATATGTCTACAACTGTGGCCACTTAATACTACTTAAGTTTACACCTTACTGTATGTTTACAGTACATTACACTTTATTTATTTATTTATTTATTTTCAAATCATATTGTCAGGCTGGATGCGAGGCAGAGAAATGCAGATTATGATAAAAGAGGTTTCCTAAATAAACAAGAGTGATCCAAAGATGAAAGCCAATAAATATTCTGTTCAAAAACCAGGTGAGTCAAAAACATAAACAAAAGGGCAGATCAATAGAGGAGTCCGAATACAGACACAGGTCAGAAAAAGGAACAAGGTCAATCCAGAAATTGGAGGCCAGAATACTAAAGACTAGAGTAAAGAATAAGGTCAGGAACAGCCTAAAACTAAGAAGTACTCTAAGCTAAGGCTAATGCTAATGCTAGGTTAAGGCCAAGGAACAGACTAAGGCCTACCTTACACCTAACAACTTTCACGCGATTTTACAGTCGCAGACAAATTTTCAAAGTCGGGCTAAAATCACGATAGTCTTGCTAGAGTCGAGTTGCAGTCGCATCATCTCGATTGTTAAGTGTAAGATGATCAGGACTGAAAGTTTTAGTCAGTCTTTTTCGCGTCGAGATGTTCCAATAAAATCAAATATGTTTAATATTATCGCAAGTCGTAAGAGTTGACCCCTGGTTGACCTGAGCAAATATTGTCGGGAACCAATAGGAGAGCTACGGGAAGCCGCAAAGGCAAATAAATAAATGCCTTGCGGGTACATAGTGACTGGAGAGCTCAGAAACTATAGTTCTCCTGGACTGTAGAAAAAAAGGAGAACCTAGTGGAGCGAGCAAGAGTGTTTTACTGTTTATTTCACGGCGGAGACGAAAAAGAAAAAAGTGGACAAATTGGTGAAGCCTTCGAAATCCCAGGTGTGTGCTATGCTAAAGCTAACTAGCTAACTAAACACTACTGAATGAGACTTGACGATAATTTTGATCTTAAAAGTTGTTCTCCCAACAGCTTGAAGAAAATGAGGAGCATACAGACACACAGGACCAGGAATGCGTGGATGTGAATCCTATGTTGACAGTATTTTGAGTTCTGATAGCACTGTATTTGTAATGCACGTTACTATATTTAGATTTTGCACTATGTTGTCTTATTGTGCGTCAAGTTATTTTTAATACAATGAAAGCTTTAATAAATACACATTTTGCAATAATTCTAGTTGCAGTCTTAGTGACCCTGCAAGATCCAGTCTTTCCAAAATCTTAAACCTGCGACTAGACTGTGACTAAAAAGTCTGTAGATGTGAGATGGTGTCAGACTTTAGTCTATTAAAAGTCTTTTCAGAATCTTTTCAAAGTCGTTAGGTGTATGGTAGGCTTAAGGCTAAGCTAAAGAGCAGACTAAGGCTATACTAAAGAGCAGACTAAGGCTACGCTAAGGTAAAGAGAAATATCAAGCAAGGAAGGATTACAGAGAGCGAAGACAAGGTCGAAAACAGAAGAAAGGTCAGATCAAGTAAAGAAAAGACAGAAGCAAAGACATCAGAAGTACTTGGAAAGCTACAATATTTCACAATAGATATAAAAGAGCAAGTGCAGTAGTCTATAGCTTTAGGGGAGATAATCAAGGAGAAATGGGTTCAACTGAGAAGGAGGTCACATGAAAAGTGGGGGGGTCCAAGGGGAATTCTGGGAAATGGAGTTCAGGATAGTGCAGGGGGAACTATGGAGGATGGAATGGGACAGCAAGGGATGATGGGAAATATAGTTTGAAGAGGTTGGGACACAGGAGAACATAGGCCTGTGTACCTGGGGAGTGTTACACATACAGTATATTGCCTGCACTGCACTGTCTTCTGTTATTGCACTGTATGATATTGTTGATTATTATATGTGTTGCACCAGTGGGACAGCATACATTTCACTGCACTTACTGTACCAGCATAGTGACATCAAAAAGAATCTTGAATCTAGTTCTCTCAACTGCAATTAATCCCATTAATGAGGATTAAATAATTGATCAAATCTGAACCTAAATGAAGACTTTTGAAATTTAAAACCATTACATAGTCTGACAAATGAACACAGTGCTCTTCATTGAAATGTATTGTAATGAATGTAATGAATATTAAATAACATAACAGTAATATTTTCATCAAAACACGAAACAGACCAGTTTTACACTGACTAATATATACAGTTTAATACATCAGTTTCTCTTTTCTTCAGTACTCACACAAAGGTTTTTGGAAAGTTTTAGTTTTTGATAGTTTTTGAAACATGTGTTAACTTTAGACTGAGATGTAGCTCCGCCCCCTCAGGGGACATCGTTTCTGCCATTTAATCTGCGCTGCACCTTTAAGAGTGTGATGTCTGATGTTGCTAAATTAACTGCACTCATTCATTTATTGATTTAACAAACAAAAAGTGCACAGATTTACTCTGATAGGGTCTAAAACTGCCATACTGAACAATAAAACACATGAATAGAACCAGAATCACTGTTTTCATGTTTTTATCTGTTTTAAAAGAAGAAGAATAAGCTCATTTTGGATGCAATGCACTCTGAATGAGCTTGTACTTATGCTCAAAAACATTAAAATGCATACAAATTATGAATGTTAAACATTGTACATGTTAAGGTGCTAACTCTGAAAGCCTTAAAAGTAATGTTTTTTAAAATTTATTTTAGTTTGTAGTGGCAGATGCAGATATGTGGAGATTATAGTGGACTCCAGAACATGCTGAATATTACACTGTTGTATCCCATGTAAACATTTTACAAACATACTGCATTTTGAAGAGAGAGAGAGAGAGAGAGAGAGAGAGAGAGAGAGAGAGAGAGAGAGAGAGAAAGAGCATGTGAAGGTGTCTCAGGTGGAGGCAGGTGGTAATCATGTCAGGTTCTAAGAGGGTTCAGCCATACATCTTACCCCCAGACCCCTCACCCTGCCTTTGATGACCCATCTGCACCTTTCCCCTCTATCAGTTGAAGGCAGCTTTCATGATCCTCTAACCCACAACAGAAGGGCCTTTGAGGTGCTGCATAGCCATTTTCTAAGGTGAAGTACAGCAAGGGCAAATTGAGACTGATGGGCCCAAGACACATTCAGTCTTCATTTGTGTGATCAGTTTCAAGTCTCGTTTCAAGCTACTAGTAAAAAGGAAAGGTCTCATAATTTGGGCTGATTTATGTGCAAACAGGGAATGCAGAAAAACAGCCTCACTGCCTTCCAGAATGACCTCCACAGGGAATACCGACCTGCATGAAAACGGTCCCACTGCTCTAATTTACAGCCTGTATAGAATAACGTTTCTTCTTTTTACCATCTCAAATAATGTTCAGCACCTAGCCAAAGACAACCACTCGTTGATTACTGTAGCAGGTACAGAAGTAGAGTGCCAGGAAACATATCTCTCTCAGAACAAGTGCTCAAAACGTTTAACAGGAACAGCAAATGCATATATGAACACAAAAAGTCTGAAATGGTGCAAATACCAACTGTTTCTTAAGTCCCATTTTTTAATCAGTATACACTGCTACAGCAAAAAAATTAAATTAAGTTAATTTGTGTTTTATTTTAAACCAATGGTCATATTTTATATCATGTTAAATATCTTTTCAGGAGGCAGCCTGGTGGTTAGGGATCTGGTCTTGTGACTGGAAGGTTGCCAGTTCGATCCTCACGCAGGTCTTGACTGAAGCCTGGAGCAAGGAACCTAACCCCCAACTGCTCCCTGGGTGCTGTGGATAGGGCTGCTCACTGCTTTGGGCACATGTTCTTACAGCGTAGACAAAAGGCCCTAGTGTGTGTGTTTCACTGCATGGGTGTGTTAAATGTGGAGGTCAAATTCCATTGTGTGCAAATCACATTGACAAAAAGTTGAATCTAATCTAATAACAATCAGAAGTCCAGGATCTCAAATTATTAGAATATTTCATTTTAAGTTTGGGTAAATTACTATTCAAAGAGTGTCAAAACAAAAAAAATGTCACTTTACATGTAACATATATAAAAGATATGACTATTTACATTTTTTTATTAAATTATGAACACAAATGAACAAAATATTAACATTTTTGGAGATGTACCAGTAGATGGACTGGACTTAATCATGCTAGTTCAGTGAAAAAGAGAAAGTCTGCGGAAGGTGTGAGGGAGGAGACATTTTATGATGGGAGTAAATGTTTCCTTATGCACATCAAATGCCATGAGCAAAATGATATATGAAAAGTTTAGAAAGGCTTCATTCAGTAGTATGCCAGTTCAATTCCCTAGACAACACCAGATGTATGTCTCTGTTGTAGTTTTTGATGAAAAAAAGCTCACAGACAATCGTTTTTCCAGTACTGCATAGCTCTGAGGTCAGGAATATGATTCATTAAGAACCTTTTCAATAAAATGAAATGTTTCCATTATTTTCCAGTAGCTAGATGTCCTGAAACCATGCATTCCTTTATTGCCTGTAGCTCTGTGGCCTTCACTCTAGATATTTCTACCATTCCAGTTACAGAATGACAAATGATTTGGGCACTTAAATACTATAAAAGGGACTATAAAATCTTTCAACAAAAATGTAGGCAGAAATTTATGATAAATGTTTTTACGTGGTTGTTAAAAAAAACTAATTCTATTTAGAAAAAAAAGAAATCTTGTGATCAGTGAGGAACAGATTTACAGTGATAATCCTGTTAAATGTATGCAACCAATAATTTAATGTTTAAATTATTTTAGCAATTAACAAGCACTGATTACACTATAAGTAAGGAGCTGCAGTGGCCTTGAAGAGGCTCCACATTTATCTCTCCATACACTAGTGCAGTTGTGGGTCACCTGCAGTACACAGAACCTTTCAGTGTTCTGATCTGTGCTTAAAGACCCATCACAATGTTTTTTAAAACATCTGTTAAAAATTAAGATTTCAGCAAACAATTGTGTATATTTCAGCCCCCCCCACCTTAAATGACCTTAAAACAGGTGTTTTATACTTATAGTTTTTCTGCCTGTCAGCTTGATCTTCATGACTATTGTATATTAATAATGTGACAGTTTCTGTATCACACATAACAGTCTCTGTACATTTTAGTGCACATTTTTAATATATTTTCTTAATTCAGAACACAAGAAAAAACCTAATAATGTGTCCTAACTTCTGCACATTACAAATTTTATGTTTCCCCTTCCTAAATAATAAATTCAGTAAAATCAAGTGTAAATGTGCAGACATCGGTTTTTTTATTTATTTACTTTTGCTTACTTTAAAATCAGTAAAATGTTGTTTAACCAGGGGTACCCAAACTATTGCAAACTATGATTTTGGAGCAGCTGTGGCCTAGTGGTTAGGGATCTAGTCTTGTGACCGGAAGATCACTGGTTCGATCCCCGGGCAGATCATAAATAAGTGCCATTGAGCAAGGCACCTAACTCCCAACTGCTCCCTAGGCGCTGTGGATTGGGCTGCCCATGACTTTGCTCACATGTTCTCATAGCCTAGTGTGTGTGTGTTTCATTGCACAGATGGGTTAAATTCAGAGGTAAGATTCTGTTTTGTGCAATCACATTGGCAGAAGTTGAAACTAATTAAATTTTGGGCTTGTTTTGCAGCCACAGGACCTGGACACCTTGAAATCACTGAGTCAAACATGAATTCCTCTGTATACCAAAGTATTATAGAGTTAAAGATGTGACCATCAATTAATGTTTGGCTGAAACTGGGTCATGCAACAGGACAATGATCCCAAGCACATCAGCAATTCTACAACAGAATGACTGAAAAAGGAAAAATTCAAGGTGTTGCCGTGACCCAGTCATAATCCAGACCTCAACCCAACTGAAATGTTGTAGCAGGAGCTTAAGAGAGCTGTGCATAAATGAATGCCCGCAAACCTCAATGAACTGAAGCAACATTGTAAAGAAGAGTGGGCCAGAATTTTTCCAGAATGAAGAATGAAATGAGAGATAAAGTCATATAAAAATCATTTCTACAAGTTTTTAAAGCTAAAAGTGGTTCTGCAAGCTATTGGTTATTAGGGTGTACTTAATTTTTACCAAACTGCTTCTGCATTCTGGTGCAGTTTTAGGAAAATAAATGAATATGGTGGAATCTGATGTGTATTGTTTTTTACATTTACAGATGTTTTTTTTGTTATTATGTCCTGTCACACATAATTAAAAAAGGATGTACTTTCTCATGGAAAAAAAGATGTTTTTTCTCATGACTTGAAATTGTAGATGGCATGGTAGCCTACATTCAAGTAGATTTTATGTCTAGTCAAACTAGATCAAAACAAATGATCCAATCCGATCAGCTGATAATTACAGTTAAAGTCCCATAACCCCAACCCTGCGTTCAATCCTTGGGTTACCTCATATCTTAAAAATATGTTTGTGGTGAAGCTGTGGACTCACTTGACACTTGCTAGCTTCTTTTTGTTTTACACAGCAGTATTCTCTACAACTAGAAGAGCAGGGTCCCAAGAGTGGCTCCGCGGACTAAGCTGTCACTATGATCTCATCGTAAGTTCGAATCCCGAACATGCTGCTTGCCATTGGCAGCCAGGGCCAGAGAGAGCAAAAATTGCCCATACTCTCTGTGGGTGGGTAATGTCGGCTGACTCAGGCGTCTGCCAGGCAATCCCTCAGAACTGGGCATCCCGCGCTTTCTTCCGAGTGTGTTGCCGATGTATCAGCAGCAGTTCGAAAAGAGGAAGTGGCTTGACTTGACATGCATTGGAGGAGGCCTGTGTTAGTCTTCAACCACCTAGAGTCAAGAACATTATAAGTGATAGGGAGAGTCAACGAATGGACGGGTCAATTGGCTACCTAACACATTGGGAAGAAAATCGGGTAAAAATAATAATTAAAAAAAAAAACTAGACAAGCATGTTGTAGAAGCAGTTAGTAGATAACAGCAAACAGCCGTCTTTATTGACCAGAACAAGCACAATACAAGATGTTTGCTTATCTACTCTGCTGCCAGGTCTTTTTGGGTACTTTCCAGTGTATTTTGAATTCACAGTTAAAAACAGGGACATTTACGGGGGCAGCTTCAGGCGACCAGACATCGCTGTTTTCCAAGGACAGGCCACTAAAAACAGGGATGTCTAAAATAGAAGGGACGTCTGGTCATCCTACTGCAGAGTAGACTGATGTGGAAGAACTAGTTAATTTCAGGTTCATAAACATGTAATGTAAGGCATATTGTGAATCACAGTAGTCAAACAGTGTTATGTACAATAACACCAACGAAAATGTGTTTCCAAAAATGTTCTTAGAGGGCACAGCATAAACACTTTAAAACTTTAAAAGTCATTTCATGCATTTTATCCTGAGTTGCAGTATAAAGTAAACAATCAAAGTCTTGCCCTCTGGGTTAGATTTTCAGTAAGAATGGAAAATATTGTGCTGAGTCTTTCAAGCAAATGCAGAGTCTGTCTCTTATTACTGATGATGCTTATTAGATATGCTTATAATAATGATAAAATAAATCCAGCATCAGGCAGTGAATGTTATCTGATTACTTTCATTCACTTCAAAGATGGAATATGAGCTCAGTTTCTTTATGTACAGTTGGTCTCAGTCTAAAGTGGTTTCCTTGCTAAATATAATATTGACTAAGAAAACTACTAGTGCATAATGTATTTGTGTTCATAATTTAATTCTAGAAATGCATATATTTTATATTCATTTTACATAAAGTGGCATATTTCAGCTTTTTGTTTTAGTGTTGATACTGTTTGAATAGTAATTTACTTAAAATGAAATATTCTAATAATCTGAGATTTTGGATTTCTGATTTTCAAGAGCTATAAACCATATTGATCAACATTAAAACTTGAAATATGTGTAATGAATATAAAATGACAGTTTACCTTTTTGAGTGAAATTATGAGCAACAATGACCTATTTCATGATATTCTTAGCACTGTATAGTCCCTAGTTTCACATGTGTGACTTTTGTCAAATAATAAGTTACTTTATTTCAAAACATCTGATACATTGTTTGAAACACTTATTGAATCTAAAAAAACTGTAACAACTAGTGTATACTGTGAAATATTAAAGGCTATAAATCACTGTAATCTGTTAACAGACAGCAGGATAAATGCTGCATGCTAATTTGTTGCTAACACCGGAGAAAAAGCTTGTGCTAACACAGCCTTAGCATAACCTTAGTTAATTGAATTTGCTCTCAGTAAGCAAAGTCAGATTACTGGCTGTCTTACCACTCAATATCTCAGATTTCACATTACTTTCTGTAGAAAGAACAGATTTCCTTAACATTTCAGTTGTTTCTCAGAAATATCAATGAGATCAGATGGAAACACTGAGACTTTAGCTTAAGGTTCTTGTTGCTCAGATATTTCTCCTGAGAAAAAGACCACAGTAATCTTACCAGGGTTTTCTATTGGGTTTTAGTAGAAATCTCAATTAAATCTAAAATTTTGCACAAACCTGCCAAACTCTCGTCTTTACAGGAATTTCATTGTAAACTCAACCTGCAAATTCTTTTGCAAGATTTAGAGCTTTCACATTTCTGATGTTGTAAATGACTGGATAGTCATCTATATTAGAACATGGAGTATCTTATGGCTCTTAATTGTCTTATATGTTATTTAATCTTAGGAAAATCTCAATTAAGTCCCATGAGCATAAATTTGTTATAAATTGGTTTATTGTTAAGAGGAAGATGAGACGCACCATACCCAACAATGCAAACAAGCTGAAGGCCACTACCAAAGCAACCTGGGCTTCCATAACACCTCAACAGTGCCACAGGATGAGGCCCAACCAAGTTTTGAATACATATACTGTACATACTTTTCAGTAGGTCAACATTTATGTATTAAAACATATTTTTATAATTAGTGTTTTATAATATTCTAATTTGTGAGATACTCACTTTTGGGTTTTCATTGGCTGATGGCCATAATAATCAATATTAAAAGAAATAAACACTTGAAATAGATCACTCTGTGTGTAATGCATCATATATATATTTGAGTTTCACGTTTCAAAGTTTATTACTGAAATTAACTTTTTGATTATCTTTTTTTTAGATACATGCATATGAGCTGATTGTGACCTGATCTTAGGTCAGTATTCCTACTTCAAGGTGCTTTGTAAAAATTGTCCACTACAATGGGCTAATATTAACTGCCCTAACCTGCTTAGTTCTAACTGTCCCAGGTCACAATATATCAACACGAGCTCTGGAATTGAATCTAATCTAAATGAATAAAAAAATATCCAAGAACAGAAGACTTCATAATAATTCATTCATTATCACACCCGCTTAATCCTTATCCGGGTCGTGTTTAGTCCCCTACCCCCTCACTGGGCACAGGGCAGGGCAATACACTATTCAATTAAGCCCAGGATAGGGCCCCATTCCATCGTTTAATAGCACCATACACAGACAATTTTGAGTAGCCAATTCACCTGACCTCCATGTTTTTGGACTGTGGGAGGAAACCAGAGTCCCCAGAGGAAATCCACGCAGAGAACATGGAAACTACGCTCAGATGTGGACCTGAACCCAAGACCTCAGCGCTGAGAGGCGAACGTGCTAACCACTAAGCCACCGTGCCGCCCGACTTCATAATAATATAATATATAATTATTATATTTATAATCTTTGTATTATCAGGAACAAGCTTTAAAGTTGGCAACATCCAATAAGGAATGTGTTTGCCTGTCTTATTTTTTGACTCTTTTAGAACTGATGGACTTGATCTTTTGAGCCTACACACTTTATATATCAAATTTTACTTGGAATATGTTGAGATTCAAGGTTGTACTAAACAACTATTAATGTGTAGCCAGTCAACATTAGAAGTCATAGCAGAGAGTCAGGCCAGCTGTTCCACTTGAAATGAAATATTAAGTATCAGGCAAAGAAAACATTTTAAATCCTCTCCCAGGTAATACAGTTGACATTTAGGAAATCCCACCTCAAGCAATTTGAAGATTTGTGGCTTTATGTTGTTAATATTCAGGAAATCAAATGTCTTAAGGAAGATCTGTTTGTATAGTAAACAACATAACTCAGTGCCATCCATGAATTTGGTCAGCCTGCAGAAGTACATGAAGTCTTCTGGAAGGCTGAGTAGGTAATGTTATGTTCAGCTGAAGCCTGTTCTTTGCTGCAAATTGTGGGCACCATATACCATAAAGAATGCTCATTCTTCCATTCTATAAGACTTAAAAAGCTACACACTGTGTTATAGAAGAGATGCTCTTGGGAGCCTAATAATTAAGTACCGGTAAGTGTGAAAGCTCTAGATGAAGAATCAGTCATGCTTGTGGTGTAATATGTTCCTCCTGACTTGGTTCAGGCCTTGACTACTGCGCTTCTGATTATAAAAAGATAGTCTTTTTATAACATTGCCCACTCACAAAATAATGAGATGCCACATTAGAGTCTATACTAGTCTGACCAGGAGGAAAAGATCACTAGCGGTTATGAAGTATTGAAAGCTCCCAAAACTTTTTTTGGTGCTATATTCAAAAGGCTTCTTTATAGAATCATCTACAGCACATTTGTCATCAATCTGAAGAACACTTTCACTGTGCAAAGTATTCATGGTTCTATATAGAACCATTTTCTTTACTAAAGATCACTTGAAGAACCATCTTTTTTAAGAGTGTAGCATTTTCTGAGAGACCTTAAATGTGAACTTTCCAATCTGTTATAGGATAATTTCTTCTCTTAGGGGCTATGCCATATTGGGCCATTAAACAGGCCTTCATTCCATAATTTACCACAAATGTAAGCATCTGTGAGTCTATGTATGAAGCATGTTTTGGTTTAATGCTCGTATATTTTACTGCGTCTTATTTGGCCCTTGGGCCCATAAGGCATGTCAAATATGGATCTTGTTCCAGTATGGTTTTGATTTATACGGACGTTAATTAAAAGGTACATATACTGCTTAATATAATAAAAACGAACTGCAGAAACTTAATGACACAGATGTATGAATTTATTTGAGGCATTTTCTGTTCAGGAACTCCACATTCCCTGGACTTCTTCTTGGTGGGACTGGGAGAGGTAAATTCCATCCCACTCAGCTGGTATTACTGTTGGCAACACTGCCAAAGACATTCTCCAGTAACAAAGAGTAGTTGACGGTTATTACTGCAGGGCCTACAGCATCTCCATTCCAGTCTATATCAAACTGCAAATAAGAGCAGGACAAAGTTGAAAAAGTTCAGCACAGGACATGAGATTGGGTTGAACAATAGCAGGACAAACTTTAAATAGTTCACAACTATACATACAGTAGGCTTGGGGTGACAGAACATACATGCTTGGTTATGTATTGGTTGTCCCAAATTTTCATGGCAGAGCATGTTTAGAAGTTGTGACACTTTCTAAAAATGCAATAAAACTGACATCCCTAATTTGTTAATTCACTTGAACCTTTATTTAACTGACAAACTATCATTTCTTAGGAGACTGAGAAAATTTGACATGCCAGCCAAAATTCTCAATAACTTCTACAGGTGCATGGTAGAGAGCGTCCAAACCAGCTCAATCACAGTCTGGTTTGGAAACTGTACTGCTCAGGACAGAAAGGCACTGCAGCGGGTGATCAAAACTGCTAAGTCCATCATGGACACAGCCTTCCCCTCACTACAGGACATTCACCAGACAAGGACCATTAAGAGAGCCATCAACATCAAAACAACAAAAATAAAATTGTTATGAAAAATGCTGAATGTAACAATGTAATCTGTCTAATTCTAAGTAACTGACAGATACTGTATGGATGCACCTGAGAAATTTGATTTATTTTAAAAGTTCTGGGCAGTATGTGTTTATTGTCTAAAAACACCAACAGTAGAATAAATACAAATATCATTAATATAGTACATTTAAGTAATTTTATAGATACCAGTGTGTTTGTGTAACCTGAGGAGTTATGGCAGTCTAGTATTATTTGTAGTTATCATCCAGCATTATAATAAATACTTTTCAACATTTTTTTACATTAAGTCAAGTGAGCAGCTGATGAAATTGGAAGTCTCTTATAGCTCAGTCTCAACTACTTTTTTTTAAAACAAGACATTCTTAGTACCGTTTACTCTATTTGTGTTCATTTGCATTTCTTCTAACGACTCTGATGTTTATAGTTTTAACTAGAAAAGTGCATTTCCTGAAGGAAACGCGGGATGTTGCGCATTGCTAACATGGCCCACAAGCTAAGGTATAAGGTTGCTATGGCACCCAAGGCGGTTGCTATGGCACCCAAAGCGGTTTCTATGGGCCCCAAGGTGGTTGCTATGGTCCTCAAGGCGGTTGCTATGGTTCTCAAGGCGGTTGCTATGACACCCAAGGTGGTTGCTATAGGCCCCAAGGTGGTTGCTATGGGCCCCAAGGAGGTTGCTATGGGCCTCAAGGTGGTTGCTATGGCACCCAAGGTGGTTGCCATGTCTCTATATGAAAATGAATGGGAAGAACGAGGGATGAAAAGATGACAAAAAGAGAAGTGCGGTTCAGTATGGCCCTGCACTAGAGCTCTGTTATCTATCCTGATGGAGTACATGAATGTTGGTGGCTGTTGGGACACAGAAACTCTGTAGCTTGAGTGTATGTGAAAATGAATGGAAGTCAATGGGAGGAAAGAGGGAAGAAAAGATGACAAAAAAGGAGTGCGGGTCAGTATGGCTCTGGACTAGAGCTCTGTTACCTGCCATGATGTAGTATATCAATTTTGGTTGTTGTTTGGCAAAAGGAAGCCTGGAATTTGATATGGGTGAAAATGAATGGAAGTCAATGGGACGAAAAAGGGATGGCAATAAAAGGACAAATAAACAAGTGCGGGTCAAAACAACAGTGAATTTGTGCTCAGGGGCCTGCCCTGATATAGTGTATTTGAAACGGTGCGAATCGGTCAAGCAGAAGTACAGTAGATGAGCATGAATTTTTGCTCCCCATTCATTCTCTATGGGAAAAAATGACCAGATTAAGGAAGTTTTTAGGAAAACCGCAAATCCGATCAAAATTCTGTATACGAGCCCGGATCACACAATCGGACCAAACAATCTGGAGTTGGAACGGTGTCGATATCTCAAAAACTGCGGGACAAGAAGCGCGTCAAAAATCCGGCAGAAGAAGAAGAAGAAGAAGAAGAAGAAGAAGAAGAATATATGAAAATCGAACAACAGTATTTGCAAGCAATGCGCAGCATAATTAAAATGCTTAGAAGGCTTTTGTGCAACTCTATATTTAAAAAGGTCACTGAAAAGCATAAAGTCAGTTTCCTTTAAACAATGTACTACAGCAACATGAGAAGAAGATGATGAAGATGATGTCAGTTCTCTTCTGAGTATCCAGAGAGCTCTTTGATAAAGGCAGAGTATTCCACCATTGTGTGGCCGTCTACTCTTGGTACAGGCAGCGTAACACAAAACGGCTGGAAACCAGTGACGGTCAGAGTCAGAAAGCTGCGTTCAAGCAACAAATAAGCATGCAAAGCAAAGTAAAGCATAACAAAGCAAAAGGAAGGTCTAAAAGTGTAACATACTAGTGCAGTCTGAATTTCGTATTAAGACAAAACAAGCAATCCAATCCAAAGCCCCATCTGCTGGCGAAAACAGGTCCTATATTCTCCTATGTTCTCCTCTCATTGTGTGAACACTGAGGCAGATGGTTCTGCTTAGGCTGTTATGTGGCATGGCACGCTAAATTAAAGTGCTGCAATAAAAGGACTACTTTGAGTAGATCTTGAGTGGGTTTTTCTCAAGGCTGATTTGAATGAGGTGAGGCTTGGAGGTGCTTGAATCCACTGCGGTAGGGTGACGGCCAAGGCCTGGAACTTTGCCACCTGGCCCACTTTTCCCAAACACACTCTTTTTTTCAGCTCTGTGCGTGTGTGGCTCTGTCTACTAATGATGTCAGACAAAGCCTGAAAGGAGGCACTGGGTGTAGCCAATAAAATGCAGTCATTTTTCTTGTTTATAAAGTTAATTCCAGATTCTCTTCTTCCAGCTGCATTACGGTAAGCTCTGGTGATGACAGACATAGGTGTTGACTCACCTTCAAAGTGTCATCTGGTGGAAGTGGTAGGGAAGGATTCTCTCTCCAGTTTATTCCTGTGAGGAAGGCGTGGTAGTCCATCTTTCCAGACTCATTCTCAAATCTGAAAGTCAGCAAAAAAAGCACAACCATTGTGAGACATTAATGGACATAAACACAAATGAAAAGCTAATCAGTGAAACTGCTTACTTCTGCAGAAGAGCTCTTAGAAGGTCATCAGCCAGTGGCAAGCGAAAGGCTTTACAGATGGTCCGAGCCTCTTTGGTAGACAGGTGTCCAGTTCTTCAACATAATAAGGGATAATAGATAATATGGTAAAAACATTGCTAAAACGTTGACTTCCCATGAGAGTACCATCATAGGATTATAATTATGAGGTACACAAGTCAAATAACATAATAAATAGATTCCAATTCAATTCATATACCTGCTAAGTTATGAGTTATCTTTTCTAGAATGACTGAAAATAGTTATGGATGTTTCCAACTTCATTACATGGACATAAAGAAAAATGTGAAACTTACGGGGTTTTCCAAAAAGCCACATAAATGGGCCATGCACATTGACCCATTGGTGTTCTCAGTCATCTATTTTCCTTCACTGCTACATGCCCCAAGTCTGGAGGGATCATCTGGTTCCAATGCTTCACTTGAACCGCTGGAACTAATCGCAGCTCCTCAATCTGGAGCCGCAGGGGCTGCAGACTGATGGCTGCTCTACCTCAGACTGAGTGTTTGTGTTCAAACTCAACGCTTTAGTAACTCTGAGAATACCTGTCCTTGTGTCTTTCGATAAAAACAGAGAAATAGGCTTTCTGCACACCAAATGATCCTGCAACATTTTTTTCACCATCATTCATATTGTCACTGCCTTGAGAGATCCTATGTTTCTATTTTTGGTCATATTTGCACCTTTGGGAAATGCCAGATGCCCTTTCCATTGTGTAAACATTTGATGATGAATGGCTGAACAAAAAAAAAGACTTTTGAAGTTTTAAGTTACATTAACAGATGTTACGTTAAGAATGTTTCTTGTTTCTTAAAAAAACTATACTGTTTCCCCAACAAATGATCATGTAATCAGGCCTGAGCATGCCAAGCATCAGACTAGGTCATAACACCTGAGCAAGGGTCCTGGCACCATCTCGTGGTCATTGGATAAAACCCAGGTATGAGATATGGCAAAGACTACCTGTCCCGGTCCTCATGCGTGAAAGCTCGCAGCATGTCTGAGAAGCTCTCAAAGTGTTTCTTCCTAAGGTGGTCCTGAGCTATGGCCAGCATGAGGCCCACATCCGGCTCAGGCTGTTGCCGTATTGAGTAGGTACGGCCTAACATCATGATCTCATGCTCCGACAGCTGACAGTCCGTATCTGCCAACAGCGACCTGCAGAGACACACAACCACTCAGCTGCTCAATCACAATAAGCAGCCTTTGACATGCAGTCCAGTGAGAATGTCCTGTGTTTTCACTTGGGTCGGTGGATTAGTGAGAACACAGTTG
The DNA here is from genome assembly GCA_036984385.1 of Crenuchus spilurus. NCBI lineage: Eukaryota > Metazoa > Chordata > Actinopteri > Characiformes > Crenuchidae > Crenuchus > Crenuchus spilurus. The sequence continues at coordinate 105,035 of BRDA01003384.1, forward strand.
GGTATGCAGTCTATGAGGCTATGTGGAATGAAGTGGGATTGAATTAAGGTAAACAAGAGCTGTTTCACCTATGTTGGAAATCTAGCATGAGCATTCCCTATGCAAATGTCTAGCTGTTTGCAATCAATTAATGGCAGACACGTTTGCTAGGCCCCTTACCTGAGAGACTCATAAGGAATGAGGCCAGAGTTGCCTGGGTCACTTAGTGCAAGGAATTGTTTCATCTCCTTCAGCTTCTCTTCATGGATGGACTTTAACTTGCTCAGAATAGTGCCAATGTTAGCCCTGGGGAACTAGGCAAATATAATAACCAAAGCACATCTGTGAATGACAATAATTAAAGCACTTCACAGCTGCAAATTCATTGGCAAAGTCTATCCAGAGTTGGATGACTGTGTGGTAAGCTATGAAAATCCATAAACAAAATATTTAACTTTTGGAATAGACTTTCAAGTCTCAAGAGTTCCTCAGAGAAGAGAAGAGAAGAGAAGAGAAATTCATTTAAGACTGGATTTTGAAAGTGCATTACCTCTTCTGCATGCTGTTCCATATAGCTGAAAGCATATTCATCAGCATCCACCAACTGGAATAGCTGGTTATTTATATTAAGCTGGGCTCCTACATACAGGTCTTGAGCCTTGTAGTACTCAGACATCTCACTCTTAAAGAGCTCCTGCCCTGGTTTCTTCACCTGGCTTCTCTCCAAGAACTTACCACCAACCACCCCTTCAGAAGAAAAAGTTTAAAAAAAGAGTTTATATTGATTATAACTGATTTGTGCATTTTATTTTATTTTCTCTCTATTTTTCTACAAAGAACTCAAAGAAACAGACAATTTGTAAAATGGACTAATTAATGAACAAATCTGGAATTATAAATACACTCTCAAAGGACTTGCATATTGACAAATATTATTAAATGTCACACCTGAGTTCCTCTGGATGGGTTCAAACACTGATATAGTGTCATCACTGAGGTAGAAGGAAATGATGAAAGTTCGCTCCTTGTCAATGGCGTTGTCAGTCAGCATTTTGCCCACAAACCTCAAGACATTGCTCACCAGACCCTGCCTGTGATGCACAGGTGAGAAAATAAGCTGTTAATAGATTATGTTTAAGCATTTTGTCGGAAATGGTTTCTACAGTTTCTGCCCTTTGAGCTTCATGCACGGCTTGGCTTGACCCACCATGGAATCCAAGCATCTAGACTAAAATGCACCTATATGGAGGAACAAATTTAACCTGCATGTCTGAATGGAAGTCTTTCGCTGTCTTCAAACGACGACTGAAGACCCATGTTTTTCAAGAGTACTTATCCTGTACTCAGTAAAGGCTTATAATTATACTCATCATGTGCTCATGTCTTAATTGATTTGACATTCAAGCAATGTATATTGAATATTGTGTATCTATGCATCCACACTGACTTCTCATTTGGCACCATCTCATCTTGAGGTACATTCTGGAAGATTCTTGAGGTCTATCCTGTACTAACTAGCTAGGGATCCTTCCTGGGTAAACAGTAAAGCATTTTGTACCTCGCTCTGAATAAGAGCGTCTGCTAAATGCCTTCAATGTAAATGTACAGTAGGTGAATTTTGTAGATTTACAATTACTGATTATATTTTGTTGCGACCTTTTCCACCCCACCCATCATTGGAAAAGGACCATCATAAAATTACCAGATATTATTTAGGTAGTGATACCAACATACTGTAGTTGTTGTACAGAAGTGTGTGTGTGATGCTGGTATCAGTAGTTATATCAGAACAGTGTTACTAGAGATTCTACACATGAGACAATAGTCTGCCAAACAAAAACTAAAAAGATTAGTGTTTAAGAAAAAAATAACACTGATACCAAGGCACTGCTGTGCTCATAATGGTGCACAAATATTATCAGTGGTCATCCTTTGGTGGTCCTTTACCATTGTTGGATGAGTTGGCGGGGGTTGATATTTGATAACTCTCCAGATACAGATGAGTAGGTGAGTAGTATTAATACTGGTGGTGTACCTGATACAGTGGTCAATGACTATGGCTTCTTTGTGTGATGTTAATGTTCTACATTATCTAAATACAGTGTAGGTTCTACTTATTTATTGAAGTAAACAAAATGGTGTTGCCATGCAGTACTGTGATGAGTAGAATTTCTACAGTGATAAGAGTAAGAGACAGGGAACTTAACCCCTTCGTGTCCATCATGTGGTCATGGAGATGTTGGTATGTTTAGTTTTATTATTGGTGGTGTTAAAAGGCAGAAGACAGCTTCTAGTTACCTGTCTTTCTCCATCAGCTTCTTGAAGTCTTTCTGTGGAGGCCTGGGCAGCAAACCCTGACAGGAGCAGAGGGAGTCCTCTTCCGATCCAAAGCCAGTATAAGGAGGCACCTGTCTGGCTGTTTTAGCAGGAGGGTGGGACTTGTATTGCACTGGGGTGAAGTCCTCTACAAAGACAAAAAGAGGTGAAAAGAGGTGAAATACATACACTCACTGGCCACTGCATTAGGTACACATACCATATATCTACACTCATTGTCCATTTTATCAGCTCAACTCATCATACAGGTGCACTTTGTAGTTGTACAATTACAGGCTGTAGTCCATCTGTTTCTCTGTACAGTTTGTTAGCATCCTTTCTCCCTCTAGTGACACTGATGTGCTGGTTGAGTTAGTGTGTTGCAATGGTGCAAATGGATCAGACACAGCAGAGCTGCTGAAGTTTTTCAACATCTCATTATCACTGCTGTCATTAAAATAGTGTACCAACCAGAACTATCCAGCTAACAGTATCTTGTGACCACCAATGAAAGACTAGATGAATAACACAAACAGTGCAGCAACAGATGAGCTGCTGTCTCTGACTTTACATCAACAAGGTGAACCAACAATGTAGGTGTATCTAATAGAGCGGACACTGAGTTGACATAGTATTTAAAATCTCCAGCAGCTCTGCTGTGTCTCAACACATACCAGCAAAACACACACTAACACACCACCATCACGTCAATGCAGTGTTGAGACTGAGCCACCACCCAAATAATAAGTGCTTTGTTGTGGTCTTGTGGGGGTCATTATCATTGAAGGACAGGGTGAAAGGAGGCTAATATACAGAGAAACAGATTGACTACAGTCTGTAATTGTAGAACTATAAAGTGCACCTACAGGGGTTAGACAATGAAAGTGAAACACCTGTCATTTTAGTGTGGGAGGTTTCATGGCTAAATTGGACCAGTCTGGTGGCCAGTCTTCATTAATGTCACATTGCACCAGTAAGAGTAGAGTGTGAAGGTTCAGTTAGCAGGTAAGAGCACAGTTATATAGTATATTACAATGCACACAACATTATGGTGACATACCAGAGTTCAAAAGAGGACAAACTGTTGGTGCACGTCTTGCTGGCGCATCTGTGACCAAGACAGTAAGTCTTTGTGTCTAAATATTATTGAGCCACTTTGGGGTGTTTTGGAGGAGCAAGTCAGGAAACGGTTTCCTCCACCAGCATCACGTAGTGACCTGACCACTATCCTGCAAGAAGAATGGCTTATAATCCCTCTGACCACTGTGCAGGACTTGTATATGTCATTCCCAAGACAAATTGACACTGTATTGGCCACAAAAGGAGGCCCTACACCTACGAATAAATGATTGTGGTCTAAAACCAGCTGTTTCAGTTTCACTGTCCAACCCCTGTATATGGTGAGTGGAACTGATCAAATGGACAATGAGTGAAGATGAGTATACACAGGTTTTCATACAATGTCAAGAAATGGGGCTATACATACAGTACTGTGCAGAAGCAGGTGTGATTGTCCACGCTCCTCAGACACCGTGGACTTCCATCACTAGCACAATTCTTTTGTCATAAAAAGGCTTCCTGATATCTGTTTGTTCAACCAGCAGCACTTGATTTCAAGTACAGAAAAGATGAAGCAGCTACTGGATAGTGATTGTAAATACTGACCTTTCTCAAGGAGAAGATTGGAAATGGTTCAGCTATGGTATCACACTATGGTATTTATTCTAATGTTTTAAAATGTTTTAAAATTCTAATTTATTCTAAAAATTCATTTTAGCCCTAACCCTCAAGTACAGTAGCAAATTGTCAACATAAATACACTCTACTGTCTAATTGTCTACTTAAATACACTTTATGGGCAAAATAATTGTGAGACATTCTCATTCATTGTTTCTTCCAATATCAAGGGTATTAAAAACAAAATGTTTATCTTGTTTATGTTGGAGTAACTGTCTCTACTATTGAGGAAAATATTTCTACTAGATTTTGGAACATTCCTTTGAGGATTTGATTGTATTCAGCAACAAGAGCATTAACGAGGTAATGATGTTGAATGATCACCACCACATCTCAGCACCAACTCATCCCAAAAGTATTGAATGGAGCACCATCATTGCAGATAACACAGATCCACTGCTTTAGAGCTCAATTGTGAGGGGATTTATACCCCTCTAGCCCACACCTGGCAATAGGCAGGGTGCCAATACATTCATTACATTACATTACATTACATTGCATTTAGCGGACGCTTCTATCCAAAGCGACTTACAATAGTGGGAAAGTACAGATGCGAAAATAATACTAGAGTTGTACTAGTATTTACTAGTACTAGTATACTAGAATTAACATTTGGATATCGAATGCTGAGTGCTTATCAGTACTCATGGGAAGTATTTGGGATCACTAGAGCAGGTGCTCTTTGAAGAGCTCGGTTTTTAGGAGTTTCTTGAACCCAGTGAGGGACACCTCTGCTCTAGTGGTGGTAGGCAGCTTGTTCCACCATCTGGGAACTACTGAGGAGAACAGTCTGGATTGCTTTGTGTGAATGTTAGGCAAAGCAAGGCGACGTTCAGTGGAGGAGCGCAGTGACCGGGCCGGGACATAAGCTTTTAAGAGTGAGTGTAGATAAGAGGGAGCCTGCTCTGTCATCACCTTATAGGCGATCATGCAGGCTTTGTGTTTGATCCGGGCAGCAATCGGAAGCCAGTGTAGCTCAATGAGCAGTGGGGTGACATGTGCCCGTTTTGGATGGTTAAAAACCAAACGTGCTGCTGCATTCTGGACCATCTGTAGTGGTTTAATAGTGCAGGCTGGGAGGCCTGTTAGCACAGCATTGCAGTAATCGAGGCGTGAGATAACCACAGCTTGTACCAAGAGTTGAGTGGCATGTTGCGTTAGGAACGGTCTGATAATTCATGTTCATCTGCTCAAGAAAGTCCTTTTCTATTGGCGGTTCTACAGACTAAACAAACTTCGTCTGCATTTGCACATCTTAAAGTAGCTCAATGCGTTTGTTAGAATGGGTGTCAACAAAACTTTGGACATGTATGTAGTTTATGTAAAAGCACTTAAACTTTTTTTTGTCCTGAAAATATACAAAAATGTACACATATACTGTACACTCAAGCACAAAGACTATAGAAGAGATTGTTCATTTTGTGCTTCTATGTAAATGCAGCATGTTTTGCTTTGCCCCAAAGAGCCAGACAGACTCTCAACACTGTGTGCGATTCTGGCTCCATCATATTCATCTGTAACTAATGCAATCAACTCCTCAGTCGGCTTAACACTGAAGCCAGCGGATGCATGCGCACACATGTTGTGTTACTGTTAGCATGGAGCTCTTTCACCTCTCATGTCCAGTCTTTTGAAGATGAATAAGTTAAGCAGGCCATTGCTCATCTGCTGTCTTGAGACTATGAAGGTTAGAGTTGTAAGTCACTTTTGTTTCCTGTGTCATTCAAACACCAAGTAATACCAAAGAGCTGTGATGCACTGGACAGCACTACTGTTTCACATAGACTTCAGAGATTTATGAGTCTTTGAAGTTTTTTTTCTGTATGAAGGAAGGCATCACAGAAGACAAAGGCTAAAAAAGAGGTTTTTAGATGGAGGAAATCTGTTTTCACTTTTCACCAATATATCATTAGTGACAAGCTAATGGAAGGCAAAATCCGTAAACAGCACTGAAAATAACTAATCTTATGTAAGACATAACACATCACGTAAAAGAAGTATCTTCTTCAATTTTGACCATCAATGAGCAAAGTGGCATCTGGGCTCAGTGTTGACATCTTGTGGTGGAGCTCAAACAAAGCATAATGATGTAGAGTGGTCGGTTTTTGGACACAGACTGAGTGAGCCCAGGAATCTGAGATACTACACAGTAAAGTTTAGGTTGAGTTACTTCTCACCGATGCCATATTTGGAACGATAGTACTCTTTAGTGAAGTTATCACAGTCACAGATCATGATTCTTCTTCCCCAGACGTTAACGATACCTCCTATGGTCAGATCACAGTCCTTGTAGAATTCCTCCTGCAAAGCACCTGTCTGAGATTTTTAAAAAAAATGTTTATTCTACTAAGTCGATTCTACAACATTTCAAATCAAGTCAGTACAAATAAATTCAGGTTTAATATGATTTTAATTGATTCTGTTTTTGGAAGTATATGCATTAATTAATTAGTTATTCATTAACTTATTTATTTATTTATTTATTAATAACTCATCTATGCAAGGAACACACAGACTAGTGAACACACATTAGCAGACAGTGAGCACATATGCCTGAAGCAGTGAGACAAGGGAGCAGTTAGTAGGTGTTGGGTGCCTTGGAGATTGAACAGGGAACCTTCCGGTCACAAACCTATTTCCCTAACCACAAGCCCAGGCTGTCCCAAAATGTCTTGATTCTACAGAACTCTCTATATTACACACACTTGATTGGCTCAAAATGGGATCATTTATGTTGAATCTGAAATTTGTTAACATAACTTGTTAACATTGCACTTTACCTTACACACTATAAATGCACATTTGTATATTTGTATATTTTGCATATTACCTGCAGTATTTATTCTGATATATTATAGTTCTTATTGTCTTATTTTATACTCTCTTGTTATCCCCACCCCTTCTTTTCCTAATGTGAACGAGTTGTCACCAAAACATTTCACTCCCAGTTGTATCATGTATCATTATGTATGTGACAAATAAACTTTGATTTGATTTGATTGCTTTAATGTAAGATTCCTGGTGTCTACATACAAGTCAGTTTCTAATTACTTTCTTCACTTACTTTGAGACTATCCAAAATGTAGCGACCACCTTGTCCCATCGGTCCAAACACATTGAGAACTGTGCGGTCTGTAATTTCTCCAGGCTGCCGTTTGGGAATAGGTGCATGCTGTTCAAGAGCAACAAGAGAAAATATGCAATCTGTCTTAAAAGACACCCTGAACAGGAAGGATAATTATAATTATGTTGAAAGACAAGTAGAATTTGTATTCAGGATTGTAATTAAGTTCGGTATGGACGACACAAACCTTCTTGATAACATTCAGTGAAAGGCTTCTGGCTAGCTTGACAACAGAAAATAAAAAGTACTGCCACAAATAATACACATGTTAACCAGGAGTGTTTTATAATAGATTTAAACTGAAAAGCAACCAGGGAGGAGAGGAAAAGTGCTTTAGGGGAGTCAGATGCTGTTCCAGCCCTGTCAGTCCAGATGAACTTGTATCAAAGGTGATGGAGAAGCTCACTGAAGCTTAAGAAGAGAGCAAAAGTGCTCACTGCTTGGTAGAATTTTTAAGATTTTATGGTGTCAAAAATGATTGATTATTCTTTTTCATATTCTCCAGAAAACAAGCACATCCTGTTCCATTATATTTTTTGTTTTGACAGAATAATTAACTTTATCATAACAAGCATCCCAACTTTATACGCACCTTCGGAAGTTTACTTCTGTTCAAAAATTTAGGGGCAGCATCGCGGCCACAGTTTGGATAGATCATTTCTCGGATTTCTATGGTATCATCTGCCAAGAAGTAATGAAGGATCAGCTCTCTGTGGTCTCCAAACATGCTCTGGGTATCATCCCAGTAGCAATAAAAGCGCAGAACATCATGGTCATGGTCCAGGAACTGTTTTAAAGTATCCTGCCTCTCATAAGGGCGCAGTGGCTTCATGCTGTTTTCCAACTGTGAAGGTAAAGCACAAGTCAAGTTAAAAGAACACTGCTGCTATTTTGCCTCATGAAGCAATCTGTTTTACAGACACAAGCCACTTGCTTACCTCTTGTCGAAGCTTTGTATAAGGGTCTGTGGGTGCAGCAGCAGGAGGATTGATGCGAACCCCCATTTTCCTCAAGAAATTCATTGTGAAAGGGTCACAGTCTGTTATCATAAAGGTCCTGGAATAGAGCACCACCTCCTGGTTGATATTAAAGTGGTGCACATTGTAAAACTGGTCCTCATTGGGAGATGGTAGAGGAATGCGGCCACGACAGATAAGTGTTCCTGGAAGGGAACTTAACACCTTAATTTACTAATAATTACATATCTTTATTATTATGCCACAAATTAGTTATGCTAGCAATACCTTACCTTGTGGGATGCCACTGTTTTTGTTCTTTGGCTCCACAACCTGTATGGTGTCATCTTCCAAGTAAAAGTAAATCTTACATTTTCTGACCCTGTATGCTTCCTCTCTACTCTGAGCAACAACTTCTTGGAAGTATGCATCAAAGCAAAGCACCTACAGTAAAGCAACAAATAGAGGTGTCAGAACACTCTGGCCAGCTTGCTAGTAGTAAATAGATAAATTAGTTTTCCTTTTAGGACAAACCTGCTTATCAAAGGCTACCCATGAAGGAGCATCGGTGCCCTCTCCTTTTGGAAACACTGAGTATTGAGGCCGTGGACTCTGGCCAATGAGCAGTTCTCCTCCGATGCCTGGCTTCTCTGCTCCCACCATCATTGGGACTCCGTTTGAGTAATTGAAATGTTGAGACTTATGAAACTTTTCTTTGCCCAGCTGGAGAAAAGGCCAAGTTAAGTTTTTAAATAGATGATAGCAGAACCCCTGTTACAACATATTTAAGTGGTGTGTAGAGTAGCATAAACCCATGCTCAGGTAAAAGTGCTGCTGCTTCTGTGGCTTAAGCTGAAGTAAAACCATATTTCCAAAAACAACTTGAGAAGTACAAAATAACCTGGTCAAAAAAACTACTTTTGTATTGAATTTCCTACAGAACTGCAAAACATCTTTGGAGCTCCAGCATGTTTTAGCATAGGAACTTTAGTTTGGTAGGATATAATATTTTCTTTGATGGTACAAAGTCAGCATGGCCAATCACAAAGAAGAACAGATGCTGTCTCCAATGTAATATAATGAAATTGCCTCCCTACATATTGCTAAGTAATGTTACATCACACACAGACTCAGTGCCACATCAAAAAGTAACAATATTTTGAAATGGTTCATTGCTGTAAATAATTTAATTGAAACATATAAACTGTGATACTGTATGAGGGTGAGTCAAAAATATTCCGCACTCTGAATTTTAATCCGTTTTCAGAAAAGACAAATACTTTATTTTTCAACATAATCTCATTGCTTTTCTCAGTACACTTTGTCCATCTATCAGCAAACTGTCATAATTCATCATTAAAATATTTTTGGCTGAACCGTGAGCCACAAATATACCACTGTCTTCACCTCTTCATCAGACGTGAATCTCCATTCTCTTATAGCTTCTTTCAGGGGTCCCAGAAAACAAAGCATTTTCGAGCTGATGGTTGATTTTTGAACTTTTTCTTGGTTGGCAATTGAGGATGTGTCCATTCCATACTCTGCCATTTAGTCTCATAGTGTTGAATCTAGGGATGCACCGATACCACATTTTTTAAAACCGAGTACGAGTACAAGTACTTACATTTAAGTACTTGCCGATAACAAGTACCAATAAGAGTACT